>ML280507.1:8268-18610 GCA_005239495.1 Nicotiana undulata
CATTGCATAGTGAGGAAAAGTGTAAAGCACGAAGGGTGATGTCGTTCTATGATATTTGATTACATTGCATAATGAGGAAGAGTGTAAAGCACGAAGGGTGATGTCGTGCCATGATTATTATTATTTCACATTATACATCGCATTGTGAGGAAGAGAGTAAAAGCACGAAGGGTGATGTCGTGCCATGATTATTATTATTTCACATTATACATCGCATTGTGAGGAAGAGAGTAAAAGCACGAAGGGTGATGTCGTGCCATTATTTACATTTCTGATATTTATACTTGTTTCGCTAGCTATCGTGTTAAATTGCCTCCCTTGTCTACTTCTATATGTCTATTTAACTTCTTCATTTCACTTGTTCCCCTTTACTGCTCCCGTATCCCATACCTGTCTACCATATCTTTTGCCTTGTTTTGCCATGCTTTGAGTTGTAAAATAGAACAGGTTAACGTTGTGGCTAAGTCTAGCCTCGTCACTATTTCGGCCGAGGTTAGGCTCGGCACTTACTCAGTACATGGGGTCGGTTGTACTGATACTACACGGCACTTCTTTATGTTGTGCAGATCCCGCATCCGGACCCTGTGGGCAGCGCTGAGGGAGTCACCTTCAGTCCACTTTCGAGGCTTCAAGGTATACCGCTGACGTTCGTGGGCCTTGGCGTCTCTCCTATCCGTAGATCTCCACTATGTCTTGTCTTTTCTCTAGTTTTCGAAGACAGTGTTATATTTTTCTTTCAGACTTTTGATTTAGCATTCCTATAGAAAGTTCGTGAGATTGTGACACCCCAGTTTTGGGTTTATGCCACGTTATGAATGTTATTATTACATTTTGTATTTTTTTTAAATTTCTAATAAATTTACCGTTTTAAGGATTTTGAAGTGTCTTTGGCTATTTCTGTTAAAGTTAAAAAGTGTTTTTCTTTATTACTGATAAAGTGGGTTGGAAATGCTAGTTTAATTGTATACGTTGGCTTGTCTAGCGGGCTCAACGTTAGACGCAGTCGCGGCCTGAAGGTGGAATTTAGGGTCGTGACACTCATGAGAAAGTTTCTGAATTCTTTGGTAATCATGGCCATCTCATCTTTCTCTAGATCTGCTCCCTCGGTGATTCTTAGTGCTAGACTCATCTCCTTCTTTGGACCATCCATCTTCATTGTCTGCCTTCTTAGTTCATAGGCAGTAAGGTTTCCAATTAGCTCATCCAATCTGAGGGTTGCCATATTTTGGAATTCTGGATGGTAGTGATCTTGCTTTCCTAGGAAATTGGCAAAACCCTTGTTGGGATTTTTTCTACCCTATCTTCTTCAAGAATTACTCTACCAAGAGACTTAAGTTCATTTGTCAAGGTTGTGAACCTTGTGTACATCTCTTGGATTGTCTCACCTTCTTTCATANATTTGGCCTTTGCATTCTTCTCCCATTCCTTCAGATCCTCAATAGTGCAGTCAGCTCTAGTCTTTGGTAATCTACACCTTCTAGGGGTGTTCAAAACCAAACCGAAACCGAAAACCGAACCGAAACCGAAGCTTAATGGCTTATTGGTATCGGGTTAACGGTTTAACGGACGCGAAACGGATTGTAATTTTTTTCTTAACGTCTTATCAGTTTGGGGCGGATTATTCAATTTTCTTAACGGATAATCCGTTAATCCGTTAAATAAATAAATAAATAAATATATATATATATATATATATATATATATATATAATAAAAAACATTTATGTGTAGTCTGCTCACTTATGGATTAATCATTTTAAAATAATGTATTTTGGATTCACTTTGAATATAGACGGGAGTTTTATCATTTCAGAATTAATCAGGTTGCACTGACTTTTCCTTTGCAGTTGTGGGAAGAGGAAAGACACATGTATTCTGGATCATCTGAAATGTAGTCTGCTTTGGGATGTAATGGACTCATCTATTGTATTCTATAGACTGGAATGTAGTTTGCTGAGCATAGGAATTTTATTTTGAGTCACAGCGGTTAGCAAACAATATTGCACGCAATATAGATTGAATTAGGCCGATAAACCGCCCGATAACCGCCTGATAAGAACTAAATTGATACCAATCCGCCCGATATCTTATCGGGTGGCTAGCGGATTAGTACATTTAAAAGCCGATAACCGATAAGCCAAACCGTTAAGAGTAAATAACCGTCCAATCCGCCCGATAAGCAGCCCTAACACCTTCAGCAGTCTTCTTCATGGTAGCTAGAGGACCATCAGTGACTATGTCCTTGAGTTCATAGTCTTCCCCAATCAGGCGGTCTTTCATCATGTTCTTCCACCAGGAGTAATACTGGTCATTGAAGAGTGGTGGCCTTGCAGTTGATTGACCCTCCCAGTTTCCAGGTGGTGCACTCATTTTGATCTTTTCCAAGGTGTTAACCTTTTCAAGGATAACCTGCTCTGATACCAATTGATGTTTTAGACGTCAATACCACACAAGAATATAGGTTAAATGTGTGGTGCCCAATTTTTCGAGTGCTGTCTCACAAGAATAACCTGGTTCTTCTTTGTGTTCCAACTTCTACTGCTGCGGAATAATAAAAGCAATAAAGTAAAAACACAGAGATTTTTACGTGGAAAACACCTGGCTCAAAAGGTGAAAAAACCACGACCTACTCCTCAGTAGGATTTGCTCAAACTCTTCCCTAAAAACTCTGAGCCAAACGAACTTACAAAATAAACTCTTTTGTAATCCTAGGACTAACTCTAATCCCTTCGTGTCAACTAGCCTCTAGCTAATTTCTACAAGCTTTAAGTTAACTTTAACTTGAACATTGTGTACCTATTACAATTGCTTCTATGAAAGCTGAAAAGATACAATATTAAAACTCCTACTACAATCAACTAGACTCAATACACAAACGATGGAACTGGTTCTTCAAGCTGATCTATAGCCTTTGTATCGCACAATAATTCTGCTTGCAAAATAACTAGGAATTTTTCTTTCAGATCTTGATTCACTTCTATACTTGTGCATCCCGAATTTTAGCAGGAATACTTCAAGTATTTATAGAGTCAGTAGTTGAGTTTGTCATTCAATTCTAGTACAACTCTAACTGGGTGAAAGAGTTCGAATTAAACTCAACTTCCTTCCTTTGTTACTATCCTTGCTGAATTCAACTTCTATCCTCTTTATCAGTTTGCAACCTTTTGGCATTAGGAGATAATCTCTTGGTTCATTGATACTTCACAATCACATTTATCTCCTATGCATATACGGTTTATGTGCCACCCATTCAGTTCAAGTATGTGTGCTCTGATGGACCTGGTTCAACTGGTCAGACATTAGTCAATCTTCAAAACTATGTAGTGACTTGGGTCAACAATATCCTAGAAGTTCAATTCATATACACAAAAGTTCAATTCATATCGTAAAGGTTTAATTCATATCCTAAATGCTCAATTCATATCCTAAAATTTCAAGTCATACACAAAAAATTCAATTCATATCCTAAAGGTTCAATTCATATCCTAAAATTTCAATTAATATCCACAAAAGTTCAATTCATATCCTAAAGGCTCAATTCATATCCTAAAAGTTCAATTCATACACAAAAATTTTAATTCATAAACTAATAGTCCAATTCATATCCACAAAAATTCAATTCATATCCTAAAGGCTCAATTCATATCCAAAAATTCCAATTTATGAACTAAAATTACAATACATAAACTAAAAATCAAATTCATATCCTAAAATTTCAATTCATAAACTATAATTCCAATTCATATCCAAAAGGTTTAATTAATAAATTAAAAGTTCAATTCATATCCTAAAATTTCAATTTATAAACTAAAATTCCAATACATAAACTAAAAATCCAATTCATATCCTAAAGGTTCAATTCATATCCTAAAGGCTCAATGCATATCCTAAAGGTTCAATTCATATCCTAAAGGCTCAAAACACATCCTAAAATTTCAATTCACACAGAAAAGTTTCAATTCATATCCTAAAGGTTCAATTCATATCCTAAAACTTTAATTCATATCCACAAAATTTCAATTCATATACTAAAATGTTATTTTAGGAACTAAAATTTCAATACATAAACTAAAAGTCCAATTCATCCTAATAGCTCAATTCATATCCTAAAAGTTCAATTAATATCCACAAAACTTCAATTCATATCCTAAAGGTTCAATTCATACACAAAAATTTCAATTCATATCCAAAAAAGTTCAATTCATATCCTAAAGGCTCAATTCATATCCTAAAAGTTCAATTCATACACAAAAATTTTAATTCATAAACTAAAAGTCCAATTCATATCCTAAAATTTCAATTCATATCCACAAAAGTTCAATTCATATCCTAAAATTTCAATTCATATCCTAAAATTTCAATCCATAAACTAAAATTCCAATTCATATCAAAAAAATTCAATTCATATCCAAAGGTTTCAATTCATAAATTAAAAGTTCAATTCATATCCTAAAATTTTAATTTATAAACTAAAATTTCAATACATAAACTAAAAGTCCAATTCATATCCTAAAGGCTCAATTCATATCCTAAAGGTTCAATTCATATCTTAAAGGCTCAATTCATATCCTAAAATTTCAATTCATACACAAAATTTTCAATTGATATCCTAAAGGCTCAATTCATATCCTAAAATTTCAATTCATACACAAAAAGTTCAATTCATATCCTAAAGGCTCAATTCATATCCTAAAATTTCAATTCATACACAAAAATTTCAATTCATATCCTAAAGGGTCAATTCATATTCGAAAAATTCAATTCATATCCACAAAAGTTCAATTCATATCCTAAAGGCTCAATTCATATCCTAAAAGTTTAATTCATACACAAAAAATTTAATTCATAAACTAAAAGTTCAATTCATATCCTAAAATTTCAATTCATATACTAAAGGCTCAATTCATATCCAAAAATTCCAATTTATAAACTAAAATTACAATACATAAACTAAAAGTCCAATTCATATCCTAAAGGCTCAATTCATATCCAAAAATTCCAATTTATAAACTAAAATTACAATACATAAACTAAAATTACAATGCATAAACTAAAAGTCCAATTCATATCCTAAAATTTATATTCATAAACTAAAATTCCAATACATAAACTAAAAGTCCAATTCATATCCTAAAGGTTCAATTCATATCCTAAAGGCTCAATTCATATCATAAAGGTTCAATTCATATCCTAAAGGCTCAATTCATACAAAAAAAATCAATTCATACAAAAAAAATCAATTCATATCCTAAAGGTTCAATTCATATCCTAAAATTTCAATTCATATCAACAAAATTTCAATTCATATCCTAAAATTTTATTTTATAAACTAAAATTCCAATACATAAACTAAAGTCCAATTCGTATCCTAAAGGTTCAATTCATATCCTAAAGGCTCAATTCATCTCCTAAAAGTTCAATTCATATCCACAAAACTTCAATTCATATCCTAAAGTCTCAATTCATATCCTAAAATTTCGATTCATACACAAAAAATTCAATTCATATCCTAAAATTTTGTCACGACCTGAAATCCCACCTTCAGGCCGTGATGGCGTCTAACGTTGAACCCGCTAGACAAGCCAATGTTCTGATTAAATTGACTTAATAACAGTTAGGTTAACAAAAATAACTAGAACAATAATAATAGAAATGAGAAAATAATGCAAAGTGCATGTGATGACCCAAACGGTCATCCTGTGCTAACTTAGCTAGATCTGTATTCCGAGGCCCCGAAAGCCTCTGTTAATCTCACCTTGATATGCGCGCGCAGCCCGGACGTGTAGCCGGGAAGCTTTAATGTGAAAACTTGAAGAAAAACTGGAATTTCTATAATTAATTGACTTAAAGTTGACTTTGGTCAATATTTTTGGTAAACGAACCCGGACCCGTGATTGGACGGTCCCGGAGGGTCCGTAGGAAAATATGGGACCCAGGCGTATGCCCGAAATCCAATTCCGAGGTCCCAAGACCGAGAAATGAATTTTTAAAAGGAAATTATTTTCTGAAAAATATTCAGGATTTTGAAAATGAAATTTAATGAGAAAACTGTGTACCGGGCCCGTATTATGGTCCCGGAACAGGTCAAATGTGATTATTATGCATTGCCTGTAAAGTTTGGTGGGATTCCGGATAGCGTAGGTCGGTTCGGCGCATTGAAACAAAATCCTAAAACTTAAGAATTCCCAAGTTTTATTCTAGGAGTTTTGGAGGGTGATTCAGAGTTTTAGCGGTGTTTAGGGCGTTCCGAAGGATCGAGTGAGTTCGTACAATGATTCGGAACTTGTTGGTACAATTGCATGGGGTCTCGGGTGGGCCCAGGGGCCTCCCGTACCCCGATCGGGGCCAAAAACCAGCAGCATCAGCTGCTGGTGCACCAGGTCTGATGTGACCGCAGGTGCGGTCGCCCAGGTCGAAGGTGCGATTCCGCTCCTGCGGATGCACCATCGCAGGTGCGGCCCAGAATCCCCCAGCCCCATTCCGCAGGTGCGGACCTCCACCGCAGGCGCGACCTCGCAGGTGCGCGGTTTGTCCGCAGGCGCGCCTTCGCAGGTGCGATCCTCCCTTCGCAGGTGCGGCCCCCGGCCTCCTTGGCCTTCATCGCAGGTGCGACCTTATGGTCGCGGGTGTGGGACTGCAGGTGCGGTCCAATGGCCGCAGGTGCGGAAATAGCTAAAGGCAGACTCCTAATTAATACAGGACTTAGGCTCATTTCCTCCATATTTCATCATCTTGGACGATTTTTGAGAGCTTTTCAAGAGGGGTTTCATCTACCAACTAAAAGGTAAGTGATCTTCCATTTCATATTAGCTTGTTACATCACTTTTTAGGTAGATAACATCAAATTAGAGGTAAAATCATGGGTTAGAGCTAAGGCCTAGGGTTGATGAATTCTTAGAAATTTCACTACTTTTCTACCATGAAACCTTAGGGAATTTACATATAAATGATCCTTAGGTTATGGGTGAGTGTTTTCTTCGAAAGTTTTTGGAAACCGAGTGTGTGGGCCCGAGGGTGTATTTTGGGAATCCTTCAAGAATAATAAATTAGCCTAATTAGTGGTGTAATTTCCTATTGTTGAATGTATATTGATCTATTTAAGTAATATTTGGCTAGTTTCGAGTCCTTGAGCGACGAGTTTGGAGTTTCGGGCACTTTCTTTGTCACGACCCAAAAATCCCACCTTCGGGCCATGATTGCGTCTAACGTTGAAGCCACTAGACAATCCAACGTTTGAACTAAATAACACTCATTAACAACAAATACGAACAAGATAACTAAGGCTTCGATGGCCCGCCATATGAAATTTAACAAAATACCCCAAAATACAACATAGCACTTTTCGTAATAAAACCCATAAACGAATCCCAGAACTGGTGTCACATACTCACGGACTATCTAAGAGATTACTACAAACAAAAGGTCTGAAATAAGTACATAAGAGGCCCGCTCTCATAAGGTACTTTCTACACTCGCCGTGGCGTACGTCCCCGTCCCATATTCATTTCAATTTCTTTTCAACACTGCCGTGGCGTAAGGCCCGATCCCATATATTTCAATTGCTTTCAACACTGCCGTGGCGTACGGCCCGATCCCATATATTTCAATTACTTTTCAATTCCGCCGTGGCGTACGACCCGCTCCCATATATTTCACAATTTCTTTTCAATTCTGCCGTGGCATACGGACCGCTCCCATATATTTCACAATTTCTTTTCAATTCCGCCGTGGCGTACGACCCGCTCCCATATATTTCACAATTTCTTTTCAATTCAGCCGTGGCGTACGGCCCGCTCCCATATATTTCACAATTTCTTTTCAATAAAACCTCAGAAGAATAACGCGATGCAAAACATAAGTTCGTAGTACATATGGTATTACAACAAATTATATGAAGCATTACAAAGAAAAACATATCACGCATTACAAGAAAAACATACAAGGCATGATGTGGGCCTAACTACCCGGACATAACAATAATAGCCGCTACGTACGGACTCTCGTCACTTGGCGCATACGTAGCCCCCAAACAAGTTACACATAGCATATACATCACCTATGGGGACAATTCCCTCTTACAAGGTTAGAAAGGAGACTCACCTCGTGTCAAATCTACCCCTCGGACCACAATTGTGCCCGAAACTCCGAACTCTATACCCGAGGACTCGCAAGTGGTCAAAAGATATACAATAACATCAATGCATGTACAATGTGATAACTTATCTTAGTTATTCAATAAAATCGCCATTCTTGAAGAATTCCCAATTTCCAACCCCGGCCTCTCATGGTCAAATTCCAAAAATTCTCGAAGGGATCACTCACCTATAGCCGAAGGATCATTAAGGTGTTATTTCTACTTGATTTCATGGCCTAAAATGGAAAATTACAAAATCCTCAAGAACCCTATAATTACTACCTAATTCTATGATTTTTGATAATTTAGTAGTGAATTTAACTAGGGATTAGTGTTTGAAACTAGTAAAACTATGGAGTTTACTTACCTCAATAGCAGTGGTGGAAGGTCCCTTGAAGAGCTCTCTAAAATCTTGAAGAGGAAGATGAAAATGGAGGAACAAGGCTAAGTCCCGTATTTTATAAAACTGCCCAGTGATTCCTTCACTGCGATCGCGACAAGGGGCCTGCGATAGCGAAGGCCAACTAGCCAGACCTCTGCGATCGCGGAAGAGGTCCTGCGATCGCGAAGAACAACTGGCAAGACCTCTGTGATCACGGCAGGGGTCCTGCGATCGCGAAGAACAAACTCACCTGGCCCAGACGCGACTCTATGCGATCGCAAGAAACGGGCTGCGACCGCGAAGGTGTGGAACCTAGACCTCTACGATCGCAGAGTGGAGGCTGCGATCGCAGTGAACAATCACTAGCCCAGCAAAATCCTTCTCCGCGATCGCAACCCACCTTCTGCGATCGCAGAGAAGGAAACCAGATAGCAGATTTTTCTGGTTTTCCAACTTAGCTCCCGGGGGTGTAAAATACCCCCGAGTCCCTCGGGACCCCGTCCAAAAGCACCGGCAAGTCTGTATTCATGATAGGACTCGCTCGAACTTCCGGAACATGAAAAACAACAACGAAACTCAAAATCAAACCCCAAAACCAAATTAATCAAACTTAAGAACTTTAAAATTCTAGAATTCACTTCAACGCGCCGAACCGGCCTAAACTACTCGGAATGACTTCAAAATTTGCAGACAAGTTATAAATGACACAACGAAACTATTCCCGGTCTTGGAATTTCATTCGGACCTTGAGAACATAAACTCACCTTTCAAGCAAATTTTCAAATTCTTTAAAAACCTCAAAACTTCATTAACTCTAATTTTTTTCATTTTGATCCGAAACCAATCAAATCAAGTCAGTTTCTTACCAAATTCCGCAGATAACTTATATAACACACATTGAACCTGTTCCGGGCTCTGAAATCATAATACGGGCCCGGCAGCACAAGTTTCACATCAAGGTTCATTTTCATAAGCCTTTAATATTTTCATAAAACAATTTTCTTTAAAAATTTCATTTCTCGGACTTGGGTCCTCGGAATTCTATTTCGGGCATACGCCCAAGTCCCATATTTTCCTACAGACCTTTCGGGACCGTCGGATCACGGATCCGGGTCTGTTTACCAAAAATATTGACCAAAGTCAACTTTATTCAATTAACTATCGTAAATTTAACTCTTAATCAAGTTTTCACATAAAGGCTTCCCGGCTACGCGCCCGGGCTGCGCACGCACATCGAGGTGAGATTAATGGAGGCTTTCGGGCCTCAGAACATAGTCAAAAGTAGATGCACATAAGATGACCCCTTTTTGGGTCATCACAATCTCCCCCTCTAAAACAAACGTTCGTCCTCGAACGAACGTAGAATCGTACCTGAAGTGCCAAATAGCTGTGGATACCTGCTCCGCATGTCCTCCTCGGACTCCCAAGTCTCCTCATCGACTGGTTGGCCCCTCCACTCGACCTTTACTGCAGAAATTCTCTTAGACCTCAACTGGCGGTCCTGCCTGTCAATAATAGCGATTGACTCCTCCTCGAAGCCCAACTTCTCATCTAACTGAATAGTGCTAAAATCAATCACGTGAGAGAAATCGGCATGATATCTCCGGAGCATGGATACATGAAATACCGGATGAACTCTCGATAAGGCGGGAGGTAAAGCGAGCTCATAAGCAACCTCCCCGACTCGCCTCAACACCTCGAAAGGGCCTATAAACTTGGGGCTTAGCTTTCCCCTCTTCCCGAATCTCATAACGCCCTTCATCAGAGAAATCTTCAACATAACCTTATCTCCCTCCATAAATGCTACATCACGCGCCCGCTGATCCG
>ML280509.1:0-30085 GCA_005239495.1 Nicotiana undulata
TTGAAACGAGCCTTAATCTAAGCAATATGGTATAAAATATGCCGAAATTCTCCGGCACATCACAACTGGATGGGACTTTATGATGAGGTACGAGATAAAGAGGAACGAAACATCATACCCACGGGGTAATCAGATACGGGAATCTAAACCTAATCGAGAAGATGAAGAGACACGGTCAGAATGAATCAAGGCAGAATAAAGGGCAGATTCGGGGATCTTCGGTTAATGAGCCAAACATTACATAATCTTCACGCAACAATTACGATTAAACATTGTAATGTTACATTATGCCATTATTAGTCATTATGCTCAATCACTGAAAAGAGTAGACGTTATATTAAGAAATTCCCTATAAAAGGGAGTAAAATATAACTTGTATGGACATGTTCGAACCACTATTGAAATATACTTACTTTTTATGCATCTTACTGCTTTCTATTTATGAATTTACTCACGATTATTAGCATATTCTTTGGTTATCAGAAACACGTGTTCTTCTAAAAATAGCTTTGACAGAGAATCTAATTATTTGGTTAAACACTCGTATGAGTCATGTAAAGGGTTTGCCCCTAACTTGAAAATTCTGAAAGTGTGGGGGTGTTTGGCTAAGGTTGGTCTACCTTATTTTAAACAAGTAATTGTTGGACCCAAGACTTTTGTTGTTATTTTCATTGGTTATACTCAAATTAATGCTGCATATAGATTTATGTCTTTAAATGATAGTTCTATTTGTGGATGTTAGTTGTTGTCTCATTTCACTACGTGGCAATTCAAATCGAAAAATATTGACACTTAAGTACATGTTGCTTCTTTTGCCCAGAATTGTTCTATTTTTGTCTTTGCATTAGTGAGGGATTGTTGGTATTATTTATAATGCAAAGTCAAATATTTTTTTTTGAAAATCCATTTACAACCAATAGTTATGAGTCTTTTAATTTTTTAAGTGTCCTATCTATTTCCAAGTGGCTTCTTGCATAAAGCCTTGTGGCCAAATACTCTTAAATAATTGGTACATGGCAAGAGTTTTTACATGTGGCATTGACTTAAAGCCAAGTGTTGAATGACTTTGACAAGTGGCTATGCAAATATACCATGTGTCTTCATGCATGAAAGACTAGGTTCACTTGTTAATATTGAAGCCAAGTGGATACATATTTGGACAAGTGTTAAAAGACTCTCCACACTTATCATACATGCAACCTCCCTAATTTTCTATAAATAGGATGATCATTAGCCATCATATTCACTCAATTCTTAACCAAGAATTCATCTTGCTAACCATTGTTTTCTTCCTACAACATTTTAAATATTTGTTACAACTACAGAAAATACCTTCATTTTCTTTTCTTTCTGGGCAACTGTTTTGTGCAAATTCTAAACTTCCAGCCACGAGTGCACATGTTTGGAGGTGTTGTGAAACCTTGGGGAGCGACTGGTCTTAACGATTTGCACCTAGTCGGGCCGAAATTACTTTCAAGACAGTGACTTGCCACGACACAGTATTTTTGATAAATTGTTCTTCTTTTCTCCTTATTTTTAGTCAATATTATTTACTCATTTTCCTTACATGATCACCATCATCACTCCAATACTTTTTGACCCTACATCAAGGCAGCAGTAGTTGATTCAAGCAAATCAAATAGTGTAGTTATTTACAATAGATTTACTTACCAATAGATGATTCAATAAAGAAAATCTAAATAATCAGTTAAGATTCACTGTAAACAAGTAAAAGTGTCACCAGATGATTTGCTCATTCATTCAAATTTAGGTCTCATGTAAAAAAACATTCTCAAAATAGTTCTGTCATTACTGTTTAGAGCAATGTTCTTAAAGGGAAAGATAAATTTCTTATAGAGGACTCCATCGCTAATTAAATACAAGTAATGTGCTATTTCATGGTAATCATTTCTTCTAGGATTAGTGTACGCCGAAACCTACATAATTCTCGGAAAGTGCACCGATATCGACTTAAACTCTATTGCAAGCATAACAAAAAATAATTACATATTTTTTTTCATCGCAAATGAAGCTAAACGCTATTTTGCCATCATCCTCCTCTTTTACAATCGAATTCTCTTTCTTGTTCACTGTGATTTATTTCATTGCTAAACAATTGAAGGGACAAGTTTCTGTTGGGGTTTTAAGCTATTAATGCTTAAAATATGGTAAATGAGAAAGGGAGGGAAAATAAAATATTTGAGTAATATTTGATTTTTCCTCCTTGATTATCCCACATGTGAAGAGGAAAAGGTTTTTGATGGGTATATAAGCAATTGCTCTTCTTATAACTCATAAACAATTGAGAAGAAGGCAAGCCTCGCGCCGTCGTCGTCGTCGTCGTCGCCGCTCGCTCGGCCCGGCCTCGGTTTCGGTATATAAGCAATTGCTCTTCTTATAGTTCATAAAGAGTTGAGTCGGATTTGGATTTGATATATAAGCAATTGCTCTTCTTATAGCTTATAAAGAATTGAGAAGAAGGCAAGCCTCGTGCCGTCGTCGTCGCTCGCCCGACTTCGGATTTGGTCATATCGATTGATTAATTTTTGGACCAAATTTATTTGTTAATAGTAAATATTAACAGAAATGTTATTAAATATTTGTTTTAATAACAAAATATTAATATTAAAATAAATATTAAATATATCCATTTTAGTTATCCAATATTTACTTTTCTATTTTTGTAATAGAAAGTTAATTACCCTTCAATTGTCCCTCTTTATTGTTGAGTAAATAGTCAATTATGTCATGGCATTTGTTCTATGGCCGTTTTGCAAAAACAGCCATTCTAAAGAGTTGCACCTCTTCATATTTCAGCCCAACTTTGGCTATAAATACAAGTCCATTCTCTCAGATTTTACATACTAATTTATGAGTTCTCCTCCTTCCTTCTGCATATTTTTAACTTCAAAGAAAGCAACAGTAAGTGTGATTTGCTACCGAACTTTGTGTTCGCTGAAACACTGAGGTTTGAAGTACCACTACACCAGTGTGTAATTTGTTCTATCCTGGGAGGAAATAATCCATAACCTTGGGTGCTAGGAGGGGGTTAAATTTCTTAAGAAAATACTGTGAATTCAGTGGGCTCGAATTGGTTTTGTTATTTCATTTACATTTCTGTTTATGTTATTTTATTTTCTCCAGAATTGTTTTACAAATACAGATTACTAACAAGCTTAAGGAATTTAATATATTTTCTGTATTTGTATTATATTCACTCTTTTTGGAGTGTAAAACCTTTGTGGTTTTTGGAGATTAAAATCTACATGATTTTAACGTTTTTTTCATTCTTTTACAGAAATGACTAATGACAACAGAAACCAATCTGTTCCGATGATAACTGCCAATGCCTCAACGAGCCGAACAACACCGACAGCATTGGAACCTGCTGAGAAATCCAAAAAAAAATTCAGGCTTGATTTCAAGCACTAGCAGCAAAAGATGTTCTTCTACTTGACTACTCTAAGTCTCCAGAAGTTCATCAAGGAAGATGTTCCTGTGTTGTCAGATGAAACTCCAGAAACTGGACGCTTTCTCGTGATTGAGGCGTGGAAGCATTAAGATTTTTTGTGCAAGAATTATATTCTAAGCGGGCTGGAAGATGCTTTGTATAATATCTACAGTGGTGTGGAAACGTCAAAAGAACTGTGGATAGCGCTTGAAAAGAAATACAAAACTGAAAATGTCGGGTTGAAGAAGTTCATTACTGCAAAGTTTTTGGACTACAAAATGGTAGATAGCAAGTCTGTTATTACCCAAGTCCATGAATTGCAAGTGAATATTCACGATCTCCTTGCTGAAGGTATAAGTAGAATTAATACTAATATTGGTAGTATTAATTTCATTATGTTTACTAATAGAATTTCATTGAAGGTCTTGTCATCAATGAGGCATTTCAAGTAGCAGCAATGATTGAGAAGTTGCCTCTGTTGTGGAAGGACTTCAAAAAGTATTTGAAACACAAACGCAAGGAGATGTCCCTTGAAGATCTAATTGTTCGGTTGAGAATCGAAGAGGACAATAAAGCTGCTGACAAGAGAGGCCGTGGAAATTCAACAATAATGGGAGAAAATATTGTTGAAGATAACAAAAGGAGGAAGAAGGCTTCTGGACAAAAATACAACCCAAGCAAGAAGCAGTTCAGTGGAAATTGCTACAACTGTGGAAAAATCGGACACAAATCTACGGAGTGTCGTGCTCCGAAGAAAGACAAGAAGAAGGGTCAAGCAAACATGGTTGAAAAGCATGATGATGTTGATGACTTGTGTGCCATGTTTTCCGAATGCAACTTGGTGGACAATCCTAAAGAGTGGTGGATTGATTCTGGAGCCACTCGCCATTTTTGTGCTGTTAAAGAAGATTTTTCTACTTATGCTCCTGTTGGACCCGATGAGACGATTTTTATGGAAAATGCTTCAAAGGCCAAGATTGAAAGATGTGGGAAGATATTTCTCAAAATGACTTCCAGCAAAGTGGTGACTTTGAACAATGTCCTTCATGTTCCCGAGATTAGGAAGAATTTAGTCTCTACTGGAATTCTTGTTAATAATGGATTTAAATGTGTATTTGTATCCTATAAGGTTGTAATAAGTAAGAACGAGATGTTTGTAGTAAAAGGTTACCTTACCGAGGTCCTTTTCAAACTGAATGTAATGGTTGTTGAAAGTAATAATAAAATTTCAGCTTCGTCTTACTTACTTGAGTCAAATGAATTATGGCATGTACGTTTGGGTCATGTCAATTATAAAACCTTGCGGAAAATGATTAATTTGGAAGTATTGCCTAANCAAACTTAATTCACACAGATATCTGTGACATGAAGTCAATACCATCTCGCTGTGTTTCATAACTTTTATTGACGATAGTACTCGATATTGCTATGTTTACTTACTTAATAGTAAAGATGAAGCAATAGACGCATTCAAGCAATACAAAAGTGAAGTTGAAACGCAACTTAACAAGAAAATCAAAATGATAAGAAGTGATAGGAGTGGTGAATATGAATCTCCTTTTGAATAAACAAGTTTAAAATATGAAATTATTCATCAAACAACGGCCCCTTAAAAGCCCCAATCCAATTGGATTGCGGAAATAAAGAATCGTACATTAAAGGAGATGATGAATGTGTTGTTGATAAGTTCTGGTTTGCCACAGAACTTGTGGGGGGGATCCGTTCTTACGGCTAATCGAATATTAAATTGAGTGCCCCATAGAAAAACACAATCCATTTCATATGAAAAATCAAAAGGGTAAAAATAGGACCGAAAACCGTTGATTGTGTTTTCATAGGATATGCGACTAATAGTAAAGCATATCGATTTCTGGTACATAAATCAGAAAATCCCGACATTCATAATAATACGGTTATAGAATCAGATAATGCTGAGTTCTTTGAAAATATATATCCGTATAAAAAGGAATGTGAGTCGATTGGTGAAGGATCTAAACGACCTCGGGAAGAAACAAAATAAAGTACACTTAATAAGGAGGATCCAAGACGTAGTAAATGTCAAAGAACGTCTACTTCATTTGGACCAGATTTTGTGACTTTCTTATTGGAAAATGAGCCTCAAACATTTAAAGAAGCTATGTCTTCTTCGGAATCATTGTTTTGGAAAGAGGCAGTCAATAGTGAAATAGAATCCATATTGAACAACCATACATGGGAATTGGTTGATCTTCCTCCTGGAAATAAACCGTTGGGTTCTAAATGGATCTTTAAGAGGAAAATGAAAGATGATGGCACTATTGACAAGTTTAAGGCAAGACTTGTGGTCAAAGGGTATAGAAAACGAGAAGGTCTTGACTATTTCGATACATACTCTCCAGTTACAAGAATTACGCCCATAATAACGTTGGTAACGTTAACTGCAGTTTATGGTCTTGAAATTCATCAAATGGATGTTAAGACGACCTTCTTAAATGGAGAGTTGGAGGAAGAAATCTACATGGAACAACCTGAAGGGTTTGTTGTTCCAGGTAAAGAAAAGAAGGTATGTAGACTTGTTAAGTCCCTTTACGGACTAAAACAAGCACCCAAACAATAGAATGCGAAATTTGACCAAACAATATTGTCAAATGGTTTTAAAATAAATGAATGCGATAAATGTGTGTACATTAAAAATATTCCAAATCACATAGTCCTTGTTGCTTATATGTGGAGGATATGCTGATAATGAGTAATGACATTGCCAACATAAATGCGGCTAAGCGCATGCTAACTGACAAGTTTGATATGAAAGACTTGAGAGTTGCTGATTTACTTCTGGGAATTAAGATTTATAAGACTTCTCAAAGTATGTCATTGTCACAATATCATTATATTAAGACAGTACTTGAAAAATTCAAGCACTTGGGCTTTAAAGTTGCAAAGACTCCAATTGACATGAATCTTGCATTAGCAAAGAACAAAGGCCAGAGCATATCACAATTGGATTATGCTCGTGTGTTAGGATGTTTAATGTACATCATGAATTGTACACGACCAGATATAGCTTGTGCTATAAGTAAATTGAGTCGATATACGAGAAATCCAGGTCAATCTTATTGGATGGCCATGAAACGAGTTTTGGGCTATTTAGTATATACCCAAGACTTTGCTTTGCACTACAGTAAATATCCTACGGTCATTGAGGGATATTGTGATGCAAATTGGATCGCCGAATCAACTGATTCCAAGTCCACAAGTGGATATGTATTCACTATTGGTGGAGGAGCGGTATCTTGGAAGTCGTCCAAACAAACTTGTATTGCCTGCTCTACAATGGAGGCTGAGTTCATAGCCTTAGATAAAACCGGTGAAGAAGCTGAATGGCTTCGGAATATCTTGAAAGATATTCCATTTTGGCCCAAACCGTTGGCACCAATATGCATACATTGCGATGGTGAAGCGGAAATTAGAAGGGCTGGGAGCGTTATGTATAATGGTAAATCTCGTCATATACGACGAAGACATAAAACCGTTAGGCAATTACTCTCTAGAGGAATTATCACGATTGACTATGTAAAGTCAAGTGATAATGTGTCGGATCCACTTACAAAAGGCCTAACTAGAGATGTAGTTGAGAAATCATCAAGGGGAATGGGACTATGGCCTAGAACAAGTCATAGTGGCGGTAACTCTACCTAGAAGACTGGAGATCCCAAGATCTAGGTTCAAGGAGATCAAACAAAGTCATTAATGACGGTTCAACATTGTCAACTAAATTATTTGTTCCATTCTCGTGATGAGACAATGTTCAGTATCAAGGATAAAGCATTAAGGCTTTTTAATGATTTCTAAATTTGATACGGGGTATATCAAATAGTGTATCTACGGGATGACACGTTTAGGAATCACCTATGTAAGTGTGAATTGTTAGCCGCTTAAAGGAGAATTTTGCAAGGCAAGTTCTCTATGCACTTATGAAACCAGGCGGTGTTCATGGATGAAACAAACACAACAATGGGAACCAAAGACGATTAAGGGTTGGTTGTGTGACTTGTGGTTGTCTAGGTATACACCAAAGTTTGACGGTTCAAAGATATCAAATCTACCGACTGATCGAGTATATCCGACATAAGTTCACTATGGAAAGTTTAAAGGGAAACCTACTTATCCAGATGCAATTAATCCTTGCTTGAGAATCACACAGTTTTTCATGCATACTTCCGTGATATAGCCATTCCCCATTCATGTGGGGGATTGTTAAGGTTTTAAGCTATTAATGCTTAAAATAGGGTGAATGGGAAATAGAGGGGAAAATGAAATATTTGAGTTTTTCTCCTTGATTGTCCCACATGGGAAGAGGAAAAGGTTTTTGATGGGTATATAAGCAATTTCTCTTCTTATAACTCATAAGGAGTTGAGAAGAAGGCAAGCCTCGCGCCGTCGTCATCATCCTTGCTCGCTCGTCTCGGCCTCGACTTCGGATTTGGATTTGGATTTGGTCAAATGATCGATCAATTGATTAATTTTTGGACCAAATTTATTTGTTAATAGTAAATATTAGCATAAATTTTATTAAATATTTGTTTTAATCACAAAATATTAATATTAAAATAAATATTAATATTAAATCCATTTCAGTTATCCAATATTTAGTTTTCTGTTTTTGTAACAGAAAGTCAACTACCCTTCAACTTTCCCTCTTTATTGTTGAGTAAATAGCCAATTATGTCATGGCATTTATTCTATGGCCATTTTGCAAAAATAACCATTCTGAAGAGTTGCACCTTTTCATATTTCAGCCCAACTTTGGCTATAAATACAAGTCCATTCTCTCAGATTTTACATACTAATTTCTAAGTTCTCCTCCTTCCTTCTGCATATTTTTAACTTCAAAGAAAACACAAGTAAGTGTGATTTGCTACCGAACTTTGTGTTCGCTGAAACACTGGGGTTTGAAGTACCACTACACCAGTGTGTAATTCGTTCTATCCTGGGAGGAAATAATCCATAACCTTGGGTACTAGGAGGGGATTAAATTCCTTAAGGAATCACTGTGAGTTCAGTGGGCTCGAATTGGTTTTGTTATTTCATTTACATTTCTGTTTATGTTATTTTATTTTCTTCAGAATTATTTTACAAATATAGATTACTAACAGTTTCACCTAGTACAATTCTTACTTTATCTCTGTATAGAAGTGGCAAACAGGCAGGTCGGGTCAAATATGGCTCGGGTCAAAAACGGGGAATGAAAATACGGATGAATTATCTGACCTGATCCATATTTAATACGGATAAAAAACGGGTTAACCAGGAGATAATATGAGTAACCATATTATTCATGACTTCTTGCATATGATCACTTTTGGGAGAACTCTTAGTCTTCCTAACTTGAGGAACCCCAAATTTGAGGCTTTACAAATGTAAAAGTTAGACCCATTAGTTATCCATTGGTTACCCATTGGTTATACAACAACAACAACAACAACAACAACAACAACAAACCAGTATAATTCCATTACTGGGGTCTGGGGAGGGCAGTGTGTACGGAGACCTTACCCCTACCCATTGGTTATCCATTTAGAAAATGGATAATATGGTTCTTATCCATATTTGACCCGTTTTTAAACAATTCATTATCCAGCCCATTTTTTAGTGGATAATATGGGTGATTAACTCTTTTCTTTTAACTATTTGCCACCCCTTATCTCTGTACTGGTATAATTTCAGTTGGCTTGTTGACATGCTAATATGTAAAGGATGGGATTTTGTAATGTCATCCTATTAAAGAGGACTTAGGTAAGCAGCAAAAAAACTCAGAGTAGACTGAGAGTGTAATTTTCTCCAGACAAACTACAGTAAACCGAATGAATGAGGAACAAACACAAAAATATAGATTTTATGCACAAGCTCATTGAACTAACCCACAAAATATACAACATTGTGAAGTGGAGGGGGAGTGAGATTGCACCCTTCATCTATGAAACCAAAAAGCATTTCTTTTCTAGTAGCAAAGATTCCAAAAAAAGGTAGATATTCCTGCGCTGCATAATATTGAATGTAGAGAAAGGGACACAAAGGTAAGAAGAGAGGAAGGGGAAGGAGTGTTTGTTCTCCATCTACGCGGTTCAAAATTTATAGGCATTACTAATGGGATACCAATCGGATATGAAAATGCATAAGCAAAAGTAGACTTAGTGGTTGTTTGACCAAAAAAAGTTTTAAGCCTTTTTGTTAAACTGATTAATGAAAATGAATCCTAGTTAAACGTAATAACTCCTAAATCTGAAGTTTGAATAAATCAATGAGATGGGACCATGTTTAGTATAAGTGAGTGCAAGGTAAATGTCAATGATTGTCAATGAATGTAACGATGAACATATGCAATAAATGTGAATAATGACATTAAATGTAAATAGAAGGAATTTGTCACCCAAATGTTAGATGACATGGATGATTCCTCCGTCTGACAACAACATGTGACAATAGAATATGAAGATGAACAAGGAGTCCTTGGACCTTGTGAGTAAAAGAGGTATATTGAGAAATTGAATCAATAGATAGGACAAGGTTTTTGTATATTCTTGATAATCAACCCTTTACAATATGTTCTTATCAGAAAAGTGAAGATCACCTTTTGTTCCTTATCTCTTCCTATTTATAGGGGATATTCCTAGAAAACCTTAAAAAGTACAATTAAAGGAATATTCAATGGAATATTCTTTCTCACTATTCTAAGACTTATTTTAGCCGTTGTTGTCCTTCGTTCTCTGCAAAACCTCGACGCTAGTCTTTCTCTTGGCGCTCCCCGCCACCGAGTCGTGATTGGCTTCAACTTCGACCATGTCTCATCCATTTGCAGTCAGTTAGCTCAGCTTAATTTTGACCAATACAGTTAGTCCCTCTGCTTGTTGAGGTCGTTCTCTTGGATGTTCTCCATGAGCGAATTCTGTTTGCAACCGGTCAAACGAAATTCAGTCGTGGTGATTGAACCAAATTGGTCGAGGTTGAATTGGTGACAGTCGCCTCAAGGGCCGAGGTTGGTTTGACTGACATAAGATGATGTCATGTCCACGCGCGTCATCATTACACATCTTCCCAATGCAATGCATCGTTTCCTGTGCCTCTATTGTTTTGATTTTGGTGTCACTGACGGTCCTTTGCCTCAATTTAGGTGCCACCATACCCTATAAATAGAGGAGGAGGATTTCACAATCGAAACTTTTAGAGCCTCATATTCCATCTATACTTTCCCTATTCTTCAGCTTCTTCTCCAATCTTTGTCTCCGATTTTCTTCTGCTCTTTTAATTTCAACTTTTGATTTCTTCTACCGTTGATACTTTCTTTTTCCGGCTTCACTGTACACGTTTCTGCTAAAATGTCAAACTCTCCTCCTTCTGATTTGGTCTCTGATTCCATCCCATTGTCGGTGGCAGTACCTTCCAGTGGCAGTGAGCCCATGGTTGAGGAAGAAGAAAGTTTTCCCAACGTGGAGGAGGTGGTTTCTCGGAACCCGTCAGTCAGAAATGACTTCCCTAAAGAACCCACCCCTGCTCCTGCCTAGGTACTCCCTGAATTAGGGTCGATTCAAATACCTGCTCTCTGGTCCAAATTCTATATCCCTTCTCACATCAATATTGTTCCGGCGGGGAACGACGTGATACAAGTCCACCAGATTGGGTATTGCGCTTTCTATGCCTACCCGTTCTTGGTGGGTTATTCTCTTCCTCTACCTCTATTTACTGAGGAGTTCTGCCGTTTCTACGGCGTCTGCCCAGTGCAACTCTAACAATACTTGTATAAGGTCTCTCTCATGCTAGCGAAGTTCGTAGATTTGTCCAGCTGCGGGGTCTCTATCCACCATCTGCTGCACCTCTTCTATCCCAATTTTTATAGAGGCACGTTGTTTCATCTCCGGCATCGTGGGACTAAAGAATTGGTGGCCGGGATGGATGACAAGGTGAACCATCAATTCTGTTGTAGATTCTTCTTTGTCAGAACTGAGCACTTAGTGGCGGTTCCAAGCGGGTTCCCCTAGCAATGGAACTTCAATCGTAAGGGTCTTCTATCACTTGCCATATGTTGCTTATCCTCCATTTTTCTCTTTTTTTTGTTCTCGACTTGCTCATGGCTTCCTGTTTTTAGCTGAGAGGTGTCCACCTTCCTTGGTTTTTGGCATTGAAGATTGTGTAGCTCGCGTTTTACCACATACTTTGGGAATCCACGACTGTGCGTCCTTTCACAAGCGGTTCGGACCCAAGCCCTCATCCAGTAAGTCTGATTCTTACTTTATAATGTGTCACCGTTCGTCGTCGTCATTTAATGACGTTATTTTTGTGCTAGGTCCGCGAGCTTCCAAGAAGGCGAAGGCTCTGGTACCCGCATTATGCCAGGCGGTCGCTTCGGCTGGAATGCAATCCGTACTGGTTGAGTCTGTACAAGGGGGTTAGACTCAAGTTCCGTTGTTTGGTGATTCCGCCCCTCAGGCTATTATTACCCCGGACGAGATCTCTTCTCAGCCCATCTTGTACCTAATTGACGAGTCGTCTCACGGCGAGGAGGAGGAGGCACCAAGGAAGAGATGAAGGGTGGAGACTGGGAAGGCCACTGTTTCTGGTGCTGCACCGGAGGGGTCTATCGCCCTGAATGCGGAGTGGGCGTCTTTGCTTAACATTGAGGTTGCTCCTTTGCCGGATATCGGCATGGAGGAGAGGTCGTCTGGGGTTGAAGGGTCCGTGATAGGGGAAGCTTGCACGGATTATTGAGGTTGGCTCATCATTGGGCGGGTGAGATAGAGCCATCCTCGTAGAAGGCGATGGGTCTGGCTCCGATATCGACCCTGAGAAGGTAGGGGATTTTGATGAGAGATTTACTTGGGTAGAGATGAGAACGGAGGGGCCTGATCACCATATAGTCATCATCGTAGATTATAACCTCTCGGTAAACTCGGAATAGGCGGTGCCGACCTTTGCTCCTTTGTGCATGGACTCCGAGAATAGGACGCTGCGGACATTGAGAGATGCGGATCTGTCACTTGGTATATAAAGCATGGCCTTGTGGGTGAGTTTTACTTCTCTGGTGTTAAGTTTGTTCACTTCATATGTGTTGTTTGCTTCCGTTGACCTGTCTTCATTTGTATGTTAGACTCTCATCTTGTAGAGTGAGTGTGACCAGCGGGAGGAGCGGAGGACGACCCCCTTCTAGAAGATGGAGTCCAAGTATAGAGAGCATCGTGCTAAGCAACGAATGTTGATCAATGTACTTGGTGAGGACGACCAATTTCATGCACTTCATGATGCGATCAAGCAGAAGGATGAGGAGCTGAAGGAGAAAGATGAGAAGATTATGAGGACCATCGGCCGATGTAGCATGTTGGAGGGGACACTAAGGTCCAATGAGGATGAGCTCGAGGTGATTAAAGGGGTGATGGCCGAGAATGCTGACCTTCAGGCGCATGTGGCATCATTAAAGGTCGAGATTGAGCAAAGCGAGGTTAGGGCCGTCTACTGGAGGGGCAAGTTGAGCACTAGGGTCGAAGGCTGAGCCTAGCTAAGAGGACCGAGATGGCCACCGTGGCGGAGGCAACAGCCTTAGTGGGTACCCCACGTGTTTGTAGTTCTGCGCGAGGTACTGAGGTGGAGACTTCGGCGCTCAAGGAGGCGAGGTTAGGAGAGCGGATTGAGGGTTTAGAGACGGAGCTGTCTGAGCTAAATGAGCAAGTTGTCACCCTAAGGACCGAGAAGGAGCAACAGTAGGCCCATCCGTCTACTTCCTGTACTTCTGCTGACCCCAATGTGTCACGGGAGTTGTATGAGATGTGGGTTCACGCTGAGGCCCAAATTGACATATATAGGTATTTGAAGGCGGTTGGAAAGGTTTCTGAGGCTGAATTTGAGGACGCTTGTGTCAAGGCACGTGCAGCTCGTGACGCATGCAATTATGATCCCTGTACGCCTGGCGGGGACGATGAAGAAGACGCCTTGGATGGGCTCGCCTCCGACCCTTGGTACGATGATGAGTATGCCAGTGATTTGGGTGAGGGAGGATGATGTGGCGTGAGGCCTTTGTACTTGGTTTTGGTTTTTTGTATTTTGCTGCTTTCTTTTTGTGGGGGCATTTCTCAAGCCCTTTGTAAAATGTGTTGGAACGGAACGATTGAAATATAACAATTGTCTTCTGTTGTGTATTTTTGGATTATCTTTTCTTTTTCCTTTTCCGTTGGTGTCTTCTTTTGTGAGAAAGTCTCTGACTTTAGGTTGATTGGATGTAAAGTTGATTTGGACGAAGTCAAATGTAGACCGATTCGAGGTACAATACGGACTTTAGAAAATAATTCGAGTGGGATCGAATGCACATTCCTTTTGTTTATTCGAACGAGGTTGAATATGAGTTAGTTCGAGCGAGGTCGAGTATGAGTTAGTTCGAGCGAGGTCAAATATGAGTTAATTCGAGCGAGGTCGAATATGAGTTAATTCGAGCGAGGTCGAATATGAGTTAATTCGAGCGAGGTCAAATATGAGTTAATTCGAGCGAGGTCGAATGTAAGTTAATTCAAGCGATGTCGAGTTTAAGTTGATTCGATCAAGGTCGAATATAAGTTGATTCGAGCGATGTCGAATGTTAGTTGATTCGAGCGATATCGAATGTAAGTTAATTCGAGCGATGTCGAATGTAAGTTGATTCAAGCGATGTCGAATATACATTTTCTGCGTTGGTGTGATGTGCAAATTTGGTGGAGTTATGTAAGAATGTCGCATACTGCTTTGTTATTCATTCATTGGAGAATATTACATGTTTCTATTTAACCCATACATAAATTTGAGAAGTCCCAGTCCATCTAGTTCCTTCATCACTCGGCCTGGAGAAGTAGTTGATAGGCGAGCAGTGAATTTAACACTTAAACTTCGAGACGCCCTCTTTGTTGCCTCATTAAAAACCTCCTCGATAAAGCCCAATTGGGACAAAACTCGGGTGAGGGAAAAAGGGTACGACTTGGAGGAAGTCCGTCTTTAGAAGTTGAAGTATTTGAGGTGGGCGATTTTCCAATTGTTTGGTAGTAACTTTCCCTCCATTGTTTGAATGACCCTTTGTTTGCTGCCACTATGAATTTGTATGGCCCATCCCATCGGTTCCTAGTTTACCCTCCTATGGGTCTTTGCTCGCTTGTGATTTGGCCTTGAGTACGTAGTCCCCCACTTTGAGTGGCCTGACTCTGGCCTTTCTGTTGTAGTACTGTTCTGCTTGCTATTTTTGAGCTATCATTCTTATGTAGACCATGTCTCTTCGCTCATCTGTTTCGTCGAGGTCTTATTTTCTGCTCTCGTCATTGCTTGGTCCGCTCTCATTGGAATATCTCAAACTTGGTTCTCCGACTTTGACTGCTATCACTGCGTCAGTCCCATCGACTACTGAATATGGCATTTCTCATGTGCTTGTTTTTGGCGTGGTGCGGTATGCCCATAGCACTTCTGGTAGTAGTTCCAGCCATAGTCCCTTGGCGTCCTCAAGCTTATTCTTTATGATGTTCAGTATTGTTTTGTTGGAGGATTCCGCTTGACGGTTGCCTGCAGAATGGTATGGCGTGGAGAGTATTCGCTTAAATGCCATTTATCAAAGAATTCAGCGGTTTTCTTTCCTGTGAATTGGGATCTGTTGTCACAACTAATTTCTTTGGGGATGCCGAAGCAGCATATGATGTTCCTCCATATGAATGTGATGACTTCCTATTCGTGTATTTGAGCTAATGCACCTGTTTCCACCCACTTAGAAAAATAGTCAGTTAAAATTAAGAGAAATCGTATATTACCTCGTCCCGTTGGGAGGGGTCCGACGATATCTATTCCCCATTTAATGAACAACCACGGCGATGTGACTGAGTGGAGGTGCTCGCCCGCTTGGTGAATCATTGGAGCATATTTCTGGCATTGCTCGCACTTTTTGACGAAGTTGGCGTGTTCCTTTTTCACGGTGGGCCAGTAATAGCGTGCTTGTATGAGGCAACTAACGAGGGCTCGATTATCGGTATGGCCTCCACAGTGTCCTTCGTGTACTTCTTCGAGGACGCACCTGGTTTGGTTTGTTCCTAGGAATATTTCCAAGGGGCCGCCAAACATTCTTCTATACAAGTCGTGGTTGATGATGCTATATCTGGCTTCCTGCATTCAAAGCTTCTTGGCTTCTCTTTTGTCTAATGGGAGCACTCATTCCTGTAAATATGACATAATACGGTTGCGCCAGTCCCAAGTTAAGTTTATAATGCATACCTCAATTTGGTCTATTGACGAATGGAGAAGGGTGACCACGTTTTCCTTTCCGCTTATGTTCTTGGTGGTTGCTGCTAATTTGGCGAGGCCGTCTGCCTCGATGTTTTGTGCTTGAGGTATCTGGTTGAGTTGAAATTCATCGAACTCAGGCAGTAGCTTATGGATTTCTGCCTGATATTTTTGTAGCCTCTGTTCTTTGATTTGAAAATTTCATGTGACTTGGTTGACAACGAGTTGTGAGTCACATTGAAGGATGACTCGGTGTGCTCCATACTTGAGAGCTAGTCTCAGTCCTACAATTACAGCCTCGTACTCGGCCTCGTTGTTAGTCATATGGGGACATCGTATGGAGTGGCGAATGACTTCTCCTGCTGGGACCTTGAGTACGAGTCCAAGTCCAGATCTTGACGCGTTGGATGAGAGGTACGGGAGGTTTCCTGCTCGACCTGAGGTATTATTTTAGCGTTGAAGTCGGCGACGAAGTCGACGAGTACTTACGACTTTATCGTTGTTCGCGACTGATATGTTATATCGTGCTCGCTTAGTTCGATGGCCCACTTGGGAAATCTCCCCGATAACTTGGGCTTATGTAGGATGCTTCTTAGGGGGAAGGTTGTGACCGCCGAGATAGGATGGCATTGAAAATAGGGTCTAAGCTTTCATGAAGCTACGACCAATTCCAGGGCCAGATTTTCGAGGTGGGGGTACCTTATTTCGGCATCGACCAGGGTTTTGCTAATGTAGTAGATTGGAGATTGCGTGCCTTTGTTTTCACGGACAAGACTGCGGTTACTGCGACGTCGGATACGACAAGGTAGATTAAGAGACCCTCGACGGGCTTTGCCTTGGCGAGTAGCGGGGTCGAGGGAAAGTATTCTTTTAATTCTCTTAGAGCCTCGATGCACTCGAAATTCCACTGGAGTCCATTGTCGTTTTAGAGTACGTTGAAGAATTTGCGGCATCTATCGGAGGATCGTGAGATAAACCTCGACAGGGCGGCTATACAGCCGGTCAGCTTTTGTACTTGTTTCTTGTTGGTCAAAATTTCAGGTATTCCCTCTATGGCCTTGATTTGGTCGGGATTGACCTCAATGCTTCTTTACGATACCATAAAGCCAAGGAACTTCCCAGAGGTCACGCCGAAGGCGCATTTTTGGGGGTTCTGTTAAAGCCGTATCGCCTAAGTATATAGAAAGATTCCCTCAGGTGGTTGATGTGGTCTTCTTTTCTCTTTGATTTGACCAACATATTGTCTATATAGACTTCCATTGTTTTACCGAGTTGCTCTTTGAACATCTTGGTCACCAGCCTCTGATAAGTCTCCCCTGCATTCTTCAACCCGAACGGCATGACTCTGTAGCAGTATGTTCCTTGGTGGGTGATGAAAGTGGTCCTTTCCTGGTCCTCCTCCTCCATGAGGATTTGGTTGTAGCCTCAGTAGGCGTCAAAGAAACTTAATAACTCGTGCCCCGTTGTTGCATCGATGAGTTGATCGATTTGAGGCAACAAAAAGGTGTCTTTCGAGTAGGCGAGCAATTTTTCCATCTCTTCGCAGATGGCTTCTTGGATTGCAACATTGAACTTTCTTCTGATTTGCCGTACCGGCGGGTAGAGTCGGTCGATGTTCAACTTGTGTGTAGCAATGTCTTTCGGGATACCTGGCATATCTGCATGGGAGAAAGAAAATAGATCTGCGTTATTAGTTAAAAATTTATGGAAGTTACCTAGTTTTGTGAGATTGTGGCCAATGTAAGCTTTTTTTTTTTGGTCGCTGCTATCTAGTTGAACGGCTTCCACGACGTTGGGGTCTTTGATTACGTCTTGTTGTTCGTCGATCTTGGGCCCCGACTTCGGTAATTGTTATGCTCCTGAGCCCTCTTCTTTTAACTGTTGAGATAATGTGCAATCTTTGGCGATGCGGTAGCATTCTTGAGCTATGCGATGTTCACCGCGGATGCTGAATATTCCCCATGGGGTAGGAAACTTTATGACCTGATATAGGCGGGACGGGATGTCCCTCATGGCGTGTATCTAGGGTCGCCCTGTAATGGCGTTGTAGGTTGTGTCTTGGTTCATGACATGGAATGTTGTTTCAAGGGTGACGCCCCCGGCCAGAACGACAATGTTATCTGTCCGGAGGTTCGCTCAACTGCATTGTTACAACCTGTTAGTTTTATGCATGGTACTATCTTGTCCTCGAGTCTCATTTGTGTGAGAACTCGGGGGTGGATAATACATGTGCCGCTCCCGTACTCTACCATGATTCTTTTTACATTAGTATCTGAAATTCTTAACGTAATGACTATCGCGCCCCCTTTTTCCAACTCCTTTCGGGTCGGTCAGGGTTTTTGACATTATTGGGACAACTCGTTTCCTATTGGGAAAGGGGTGTGCAAGGATTAGAAGAGTCGCCACCTAACGAGTTAAGGTGCGTTAGGGCACCTATTTGGGGTCATTTACAAACAAAATTAGATAACCAGAGATAGGGTAAAAGCTTGAAATAACTCCAAGGGGAAGGTGTTAGGCACCCCTCAGAGTCCACAATTGTGGTTCCCGGCCAAACAACTTTGTGAATTTGAGCACGTAGCAAATAGGCAATTAATGTATAAAACAAGTAAAGGACTTTTGAAAGAATCGCAGTCTAAGAACACATGTGCTACTAAAGTTTGAAAAATATTTAATATCTAAGCAGTGTTTTGAAAGAGTTATAATCTAAACATGCTTATAGGGGAGTCCTAGGTTGTTTGTCATATGGATCATATTAGTAGAATACCCGGTAATCACTCCTCAAAGAGGGGCTACACGTGGTGGTGACCAAAGTCACTGCATGGTTTTGATGACAAATGTCTACCAAGTTGAACCAGGTCCATCAGGCTATCATAGTGAAACAGACTCATTGGCACGTCCATGCATAGGAGATAACATGTTATGTGACTTATCTGGGAACTAAGAGGTTGTATCCTAAAGCGAAAAGGTTGCAAATTGATAAGAGGTTAGATTTTGAATTCAGCAAGGATAGTAACAAATGAAGGAAGTTGAGTTTAATACAAATTCTTCTACCAAGGAAGAGTTGCATTAGAACTAAACAAGAACATCTCAACTACTGGCGCTATATAATGTTGAAGTATTCCTACTGAAGAATTGATCGCACAAAGGCAGAAGTGAAACAAGAATTGAAAGCAAAATTCCCGGAGATATTTTGCAAGCAGAATCCTTGTGCGACACAAAGGCTACTGACCAGCTAGAAGAGCCAGTTTCATCTGTTTGTTTATTGAGTCTAGTTGGTTGTAGTAGGTGATTTAATATTGTATCTTTTCAGCTTTCTTATAAGCAATTGTAATAGGTACACACTGTTCAAGTTAGAGTTAACTTGAAGCTTGTCGCAATTAGCTAGAGGCTAGGTTGCTACAAAGGGATTAGAGTTAGTCCTAGGTTTACAAAAGAGTTTATTTTGTAAATGCTGTTTGGATAAGAGTTGTAGTGAAGAATTTGTGAAAATCCTACTGAGGAGTAGGTCGTGGTTTTTTCACCTTTTGAGCCGGGTGTTTTCCACATAAGAATCTCTGTGTTTTTCCTTTACTGCATTTATTATTCCGCAACAGTAGAAGTTGGAACACCAAGAAGAACCATATTCTTCTACTAAGACAACACTCGAAAAATTAGACACCACACAAATCACCCCCCTCTTGTGTGGTATTGAAGTATAAAACATCAATTGGTATCAGAGCAGATTATCCTTGAAAAGTCTAGCACCTTGAAAAGATCAAAATGAGTGCACCACCTGGAAACTAGGAGGGTCAATCAACTGCAAGGCCACCACTCTTCAATGGCCAGTATTACTCCTGGTGGAAGAGCAGGATGAAGGACCACATGATCAGAGAAGACTATGAACTCTGGTACATAGTCACTGATGGTCCTCTAGCTACCATGAAGAAGACTTCTCAAGGTGTAGATGTACCAAAGACTAGAGCTGACTGCATTGCTGAGGATCTGAAGAAATGGGAGAAGAATGCAAAGGCCAGAAACTGGCTAGTGTGTGGACTAGGTCTCGATGAGTATAGAAGAATCCAAAGTTGCACCACTGCCAAAGAGATATGGGATACCTTGCAAGTAGCCCATGAAGGAACACCTCAGGTAAAAAGATCAAGAGGTACTTTAATATACTCTCAGTGTGAAAACTTTACTATGAAAGAAGGTGAGACAATCCAAGAGATGTACACAAGTTTCACAACCTTGACAAATGAACTTAAGTCTCTTGGTAGAGTAATTCTTGAAGAAGATACAGTACAAAAAAAATCCTAACAAGGGTTTTGCCAATTTCCTGGGAAAGCAAGATCACTGCTATCCAAGAATCCAAAAATATGGCAACCCTCAGATTGGACGGGCTAATTGGAAACCTTACTGCCTATGAACTTAGAAGGCAGACAATGAAGATGGATGGTCCAAAGAAGGAGAGAAGTCTAGCATTGAGGATCACTGAGGGAGCAGATCTTGAGGAAGATGAGATGGCCATGATTACCAAAGAATTAAGAAACTTTCTCATGAGGAAGAAAGGCATCTCTAGAGGAGGAAATTACAACAAAGCTAAAGCTCCAGAAAAGCCAACCAACGAGGGATGCTACAAGTGTGGAAAAACTGACCACCTTATCAAGAACTGCCCTCAGTGGGAATTGGAATGGAAAAAGGAGATATATGAAAGAAGCAACAGGAAGAAGGAACTGGTCCAACCCAAGAAAACCACAACAAAAACTATGGTTGTTGCTTGGGGAGAAAGTTCAGATGAAGAATCAGAAGATGGTGAGACTAAAGATCAGGCGCTCATGTAAATTGGAGAATCTGATGAGGAATCACATGAAGAACCAGAGGTAAGTATCTCCCATCTTAAAAACAAAATAAAGTTCCTATCTAAAGAAAAACTCTCCGAGTTGCTACTTAATTTCATGGATGATTCTGAAGAAACAACCAAAGAGAAGGATCAACTTTCTAAAGAATTTGCAATGCTAAAAGCAAAATGCATGAACCTGGAAATTAGAGTAAGTGAATCTGAAAAGAAAAACATTGTCTTGGTGAACCAGGTTCATCCACTTAAAACTGAGATTCTAGAGCTAAAATCTGAAAACTTAAAACTGAAGTTAGGATCCAGTAAAAAGGTTGTTGATCATTCTCATGTCATTTTAGAAGAAAATATGGGAAAACTAAAAGATAAGATGTATTCCAAGGATGAACAGATAAGAACACTTAAAGAAGAACTTGGCAAAGTCAAACATGAATTAGATCGAACTTATAAATGGAATAAATCCTCTGATGCCTAGACATGGCTACAAGAGAATCACAGTAGAAACCGGAGAGGGCTTGTCTTTGGGATTCAATTGCCCAAATGGGATCCCAAAAGCAAGTATCTCACTCTTTCTGAAAATAAAATCTGCACCCATTGTGGTAAGACTGGCCACTACAAAATTGAGTGTACTGCAAGAGAGAAGGCCAGACGAAAAAATGAGAGGTTTGTTAAAAAGAAATATTGGCTACCAAATTGGGCTAGAAAAAATTTAATTCATCCATTCTCTAATAAAAAAGGACCCAAACTAGTTTGAGTTCTTAAAACTAACCCCTGATTTCCTTTTGTAGGTACAAGTGAGAGGAAGCGGCCAAATTTGGTTTTTGGATAGTGGTTGCTCAAAACATATGACGGGGAACAAGGAACAGTTCCTTTCACTTGAAAAAATCAAAGGAGGAAATGTCTCCTTTGGAAATGGAAAGAAAGGTGAAATTATAGGGGTTGGCAAAGTGGTAAGGATGACACACATTCCATCGAACATGTGTACTTGATAGATGACTTGAAATACAGCTTGATCAGTGTGTCACAATTGTGTGATAGAGGTAACCTGGTTGCTTTCACTTCCACAAAATGTTTTGTGATTAACTTGCTTACTAACAAGATTGTTTTGCAGGTAAAGAGAATGAATAATATCTATGTCATAGAGTTGTCCACACTGTCTGAAAATTAACTCACTTGCTTGAGTGTTTTGGACAGTGATCCCCTCCTTTGGCACAAACGACTTGGTCATGCAAGTCTAAATCAGCTTAACAAATTAGTCTCTAAGGACTTAGTGGTGGGACTCCCTAACATTAAGTACAAGGAAGACAAAAATTGTGAGGCATGTGCAAGGGAGAAGCATGTAAGATCCTCATTCAAAAGTAAGAAAATGATCAGTACCACCAGGACGTTGGAACTGGTTCATCTGGATCCGTGTGGTCCAATGAGAACTCTAAGTAGAGGTGGCAAGAAATATGTGATGGTGCTAGTTGATGATTATTCAAGGTTCACTTGGACCTTTTTTCTGACATCTAAGGATGCAGCATTTGATATGTTCACCTCATTTGTTAAGAAAACTCAAAATAAGTTAGGACATCAACTAGCATCAATAAGATCTGACCATGGTACTGAATTTGAGAATGCAAAGTTTGCTGAGTTCTGTGATGGGTATCAATCACAACTTTTCTGCCCCTAGAACCCCACAACAAAATGGAGTTGTGGAAAGAAAGAATAAAACTCTTGAAGACATGTCAAGAACCATGCTTCTTTATAGCAAACTACCACACAGCTTCCACAAATCTTCTCTTCCATCCCAATGGAGGATAATCTCTTTTGGCAGCTCAATCCTCATGGTAATAATTATGCCAATTCTGCCTAAAAATCTCTTCAGGTGATCAAGGGGGCTCCCTTTTTCAATAGATGAGATTTTTATAAAAGGTATTATCAAAATGCTTCTTTTCTCTGGCTTGCTCTTTCAAATAACATTTTGGCCTGCAGTAATGTAATCAGGATTTCATCTCCTAAATTCTTTTTTCTATGAAAGCAAGAGGTGGAAAGTTTTGTTAGAAATTCTACCTTATTCCATGGTCGCTGGGGAATGTCGAGAATTTGAGCAGGGAGGGCCATGGCTTCTCGATATACATTGGTAGAAAATTTCTGTTTTTTTTTGTAGAGCACGAAGGCTTATCGAGCCTCTTTTTATAGAGTGTATAGCAATTCTGCCAATGCAGTAGGAATTGCATGGCTGGCACAATATGAGTACTATAACCACGCTGCCTGTATGAAAAAACAAACTTTGCAGAACCCTTTCACCTAATCGATCGTGGATCGAACCCCCTCCGTTGCTGGCGGGCATATGTATAATGTACTACTTCGATCCAACAACTTGTTAGGAGTAGGTTTTGGCTTGCCCCTTTCTTCTTATTAGTCATATAGGTTTTCCACCCTCTCCCCTTTTAATATAATAATAAGGTAAGCTTCCAAAGCTCCTTTCTTCAGCTGGTGCGCAGGAGCACACTTTCGTTTTCAAGAAATAAACACTGCTTGCTATATAATCAATAGATGCATGACCAGGCCACTGGTAGAGAAGACTCCTTATGAATTACTTAAAGGGAGAAAGCCCAACATATCCCATCTTAGGGCTTCCGGATGCAAATGCTTTGTGCACAAAAATGGCAAAGATTCCCTTGGTAAATTTGATCCTAGAAGTGATGAGGGAGTATTCTTGGGATATTCATCACATAGCAAAGCCTATAAAGTGTATAATAAAAGAACTATGTGTGTCGAATAGAGTGTGCATGTTGTCGTTGATGAAACTAACACTCTTTCTGAGAGACAGGAACCAGAAGATGAGGAGCTTGGACTGGTGAGAAGCAGTGAACACATTGAAGCAGCCATGGGAGATGGAAAAGGTGATGGACCAGGTCCAACTATCCCAAGAAACATGACAGGGGGAAGTCAACATGTGAACCCTGGCCTTGATCATGTTCCACAACAACAAGACACCATAGAATCATCCAGAAGTGACCAATTGGTGCTCAAACCACACAGATATCAAAGTTCTCACCCTCTTGAGAACATCATAACATATTTGTCATCTGGAATAAAAACAAGAGCCTCCTTAAAAAATTTGTGTGCGTTTGATGCCTTTCTATCCTTAATCGAACCAAAGAACATTGGTGAAGCCCTACAAGATGCTGATTGGGTAAATGCCATGAAAGAAGAGTTGAATCAGTTTGAAAGAAGTCAAGTATGGCACTTGGTACCCAGGCCACTAGAAAGATCAGTGATTGGCATAATGTGGGTCTTCAGGAAACTGCTCGATGAGGATGGAACTGTTACAAGAAACAAGGCCAGACTGGTTTTTCAAGGGTATAGTCAAGAAGAGGGAATTGACTATGATGAGACCTTTTCCCCTGTGGCAAGACTGGAGGCAATTAGACTTCTTATAGCATTTGATGCACATATGGAATTCACTCTCCATCAGATGGATGTTAAGAGTGCCTTTCTCAATGGCTATCTGAAGGAAGATGTATTTGTCAAACAGCCTCCAGGTTATGAAATCAAGGAGTCACCTCACCACGTATACAAACTTGACAAGGCTCTCTATGGTCTCAAACAAGCACCCAGAGCATGGTATGAGCGGTTATCAAAATTCCTGCTAGAACATGGGTACAAACAAGGCAAAATTGACAGCACCTTGTTCTTAAAGGAAAAGGGTAAAGAACTCCTGGTTGTGCAAATATATGTGGATGATATTATATTTGGGGCAACTTCTGAAAAACTGAGTAAGGAATTTGCTACACATGTGGGGAGCGCATTTGAGATGAGTATGATGGGTGAGCTAAACTTCTTATTAGGCTTGCAAATCAAGCAAAACCCTAATGGAACAATGATCCATCAACAAGTATGTGAAAGAACTGCTCAAGAAGTTTAAAATGGAGGACTCAAAGGAAATAGACAACCCCATAGCCACAGCTACAAAATTGGATGTGGATGAACCTGGTTCATCCGTTGATCAGAAGCTATATAGAGGGATGATTGGGTCTCTATTATATCTCACTTCCAGTAGACCTGATATTGTGTTTAGTGTAGGACTGTGTGCTAGGTTTCAGGCAAATTCAAAGGAGTCCTACCTAACTACAATGAAGAGAATTTTTAGATATCTGAAAGGCACCAGTGATTTATGCCTTTGGTACCCTAAAGGTAGTAATTTCAACCTTGTAGGATATGCTGATGCTGATTATGCAGGTTTTCTGGTTGACAGGAAAAGTACTTCAGGCATGGCTCACTTTCTGGGCTCCTGCCTTGTGTCTTGGGCAACCAAGAAACAAAATTCAGTAGCTTTGTCTACTGCTGAGGCTGAATATATGGTTGCAGCCTCATGCTGTGCTTAGTTGATGTGGATCAAGCAACAACTCATGGACTTTGGTGTAGATGTGGCATGCATTCTTATTTTCTGTGATAATACTAGTTCAATTAGTATGACCAAGAACCCGGTTCATCATAAGAGAACTAAGCACATAGATGTTAGACACCACTTCCTTAGGGATAACTATGAAAAGGGAATGATCTCAATTAAATTTTGTGCTACGAACAAGAAAATTGCAGATATATTTACTAAAGCACTGAGTAGAGAGCATTTTGAGAGAAACATGCTTGAATTATGGATGATTAAGATCACCTAATTGAAAAAACAAAAACAAAAAATTGAAAAACAAAAAAAAGTTTGGCTAGAAAATTTTAACTTAGGTACTTAACCAGACTAATCATTGCTCAGTATCATGTCTTTATTGCCATACTCTCTTGCCATGTATTAATATGATTCCCTGGGTACTAATGATGTTTCTCTATCTTTGTAAATTGAGGCAAATAAAAGATTTTAACAAGATGAACCTGGTTCATCCATGCTGCTTCATCTGACTGACAAGGTACATACTCATCTCCATACACTTATTAAATTAGGTACAGTCATACATGAGCAAGACTCTATCCATATTTGGTTCAATTCAAATTCCTAGTAATTATCCAAATTGAACCAGTTTCAAGGAGTCCTATCACATTAAAATTAGCCAAAATTTAGGGGTTTGTAACCGTCTAATCAATGTCAGTCCTGCATTGAATAGACTACCACTTGAGTAAATATTCTGCCGTTGTAAAATTCTTAGCCTTATCTTATAAAAGGGTCACCATTACTCCCCTCTTCATAACTAAACCGTCAAACCAAGTTCATCTCACTCTTCTCAAACCAAACTTGATCAACCTTTCTACTTTTCTAAAACGTTCATAACAATGTCGTCACCACCTCCTGCTTCTTCATCCTCTTTGTCACCCATTCGTGATTACGATGGAGGACTTTATGAATCTGATTATAATTCTCCATCTGTGTATAGATCTCAATATCCAGAGATATCTTTATCCCCTGAAAACCTTCCAGTTCTTGAACCCACACCTAAGCCTACTCCAGCCCCCAGGGCTCGTCGTGTGAAAGTTCTTTCCAAAAAATCTGTTGCTTCTGGCTCTCGTGTAAGATTCTTGGAGGAAATTCTACAGGCTGAAAAGGATAATGAGTCTATATCATCAAGTGAATCTTTCAAATCAGCAAATGAGGATGAAGCACCTGGTTCTTCCAGTTCTGAGCAAGGAAATCTTGAGGTTGTTTCTGAACCTGCTACTACTGAGAACAAGTTTGTGTTGGTTGGTCGGTTGTTGATATTGAAGTTCCGGATAGGCGTAGAAAATTGGGAAAAGAGAAGATTCTTGAGAGTGAGGGAGACGGAGGTTCTATAAGGGGATCTGGGAGGACGGCACCCCTTTGGCTATTTGTGGTCCCGTTCCTGAGATTGTTGAAGAATGTGTCACAAATTTAGGGGGAAGTGTTGCTGAGGAAGCAATAGCAGGTCTAGAGAGCTTACGAAAATCAGCAGATGAACCTGGTTCATCTATAGAGGAAACACTAGCTGAGATGCTGCAGAGGTTGGGAGACTCCTACAATCCCAAAAAGAGAAGAACTCTCAAGTCCAGAAAAGCTAAAACACCAGTTTCTTCCAAGAAATGAAAAGCTCTAGTGTCTGTTGATGCTCCTGCCCCAAAAGTGCGTGCTACTAGGAGTGTTGTTCAACGACAAGAAGAAGAGTTAGAAAAGGCTCTTAGAGAGAGCAAGAAAAAGAAAGCTGCAACGGGAAAGGCTAAAGTAGGAGAGCCTGTTGAGGCTGTTGATGTGGATGATGAATCCTTGGACCTGGTCCAATATGAGGAGCAGCTTGCTCCAGTTGTGGTTGAGACACCCAAGCCCAAGAAGGCTAAGGCTTCTTCAAAGAAGTCAGCTGCTGTGTCTGCCACACCCTCAAGTACTGCTATAAGGTCCATGTCTATGGCCAAGAAAGTGAAGGTTGTTGAGAAAGATGAGGATAAAGAGTGGAGTGGAGGAGATGAGAAGGAAGTTGGTGAGGAGACTGATAGAGTCACAATGTTCAGCAAGAGGAAAATTCTGAAGGGAAAGTTATTGAAAGATCTCAAGGAACCTGGGATGCGATACATGCTGGACACAATGGATGTGCAGGGGTGGAAGGACATGGTCCTTCACATGGAAGGAAGGCTGGCAAGGAACGAACTGGTGGAGTTCATAGGTAATGCAATCGTGAAGGATGGCAGGGTTACTTCCACAGTCAAAGGATCACCTTTGATGCAAAGGAACTAGGAGAGATTCTGAACATACCTGCTGAGGGCTACGATGACTACACTAGGAAAAGATGGCCTAGTCTTGATGGAATGGTCTCAGCTCTCAACATCACAAGATTCTTTTGTGAGAATGAGGAGGAAGCTGAGCCCAGGCCGGTGTTCAAGAGTGAAATGAGGCCCCAGCACAAGTTATTCTTTGAATTCGTGATTAAGTTCCTGCTGCCAAGACAAGAAAGAAGGCACATCGCCAATTACATGGACCTCACCTTGATGGAGTGTTTGTATAGGGGAAAGCAGATCAACTGTCCAGCTTTCATCATTCAACTCTTGGACAGAGTTGTCAACGGAACCAAAGCACACACTATTCCGTATGGCTTTATTATAACAGATGTGCTTGCCCACTTTGAGGTTCTTTTGATGAAAGCTGAGATGGCTAATTCTAAGGATTATTTTGGGAAGAACACTTTGTTGACAAGTGATTATATGGTCAATGTTCCGGAAGATGAACCTGGTTCATCTAGGAAGGAGCCAGTCAATAGCAAAGTAAGGTCATTGGTGCAGGAAGGAGAGATGAAGGATGAGGAAATCCTTAGAATGAAATCTCGCCTTCATGAGGTGGAAGCTGAGCGGGATGCTCTCAGAGTTGAACTAGCAAAAGAGAAGGAGAAAAATGAAGGTGTTCTTCAACAAATGCTTTCTCTCCTTCAAGCCAAGAACTCAACCTCATCTGCACCTACCCAACCTTAGGATGTCCAGAGCCACCAAAACCCCATCTATGACCTAGTTCGGGATTTGTTATGTTTCTATTTTTACTCTGTTTTGCACATGGTTATGGTTGTTTATTGTTTTTGACTGTATGGTGTTTGATTTTTGATCCTATCAATGAATTTTGTTGTTTTGTTATTGACTTGTCTCAAATTCTTATATAGCTTACATTTATTGGTTTCTTGTGATTATTAATCATGTTTTGCACCTGCAGTTGCCTCAAATGGCCATGAGTAATTGTTAATAACTTTGGTAAGTTTATCATTTTGCAACTTTTCGATGATGCCAAAAGGGGGAAGAAATGTGCTTTTCAAATTTCAAACTGTTGTGATATTTATAACCTAATGAACCTGGTTTCTCTATGATAAATGCTTAAAACCATAAAAAATATTTGAAGATTGTACAGGGTTAAGCACAGGGTTTGTCATCGTCAAAAAGGGGGAATTGTTTTACCAAAGTCACTGCATAGTTTTGAAGATTGACAAATGTCTACCAAGTTGAACCAGGTCCATTAGGCTATCATAGTGAAACAAACTCATTAGCACGCGAAGAGTCCATGCGTAGGAGATAACATGTTATGTGAATTATCTGGGAACTAAGAGATTGTCTCCTAAAGCGAAAATATTGTAAATTGATAAGAGGTTAGAGTTTGAATTCAGCAAGGATAGTAACAAAGGAAGGAAGTTGAGTTTAATACAAACTCTTCTACCAAGGAAGAGTTGCATTAGAACTAAACAAGAACATCTCAACTACTGACGCTATATAATGTTGAAGTATTCCTACTGAAGAATTGATCACACAAAGGCAGAAGTGAAACAAGAATTGAAAGCAAAATTCCCAGAGATATTTTGCAAGCAGAATCCTTGTGCGACACAAAGGCTACTGACCAGCTAGAAGAACCAGTTTCATCTGTTTGTTTATTGAGTCTAGTTGGTTGTAGTAGGTGATTTAATATTGTATCTTTTCAGCTTTCTTAGAAGCAATTGTAATAGGTACACACTGTTCAAGTTAGAGTTAACTTGAAGCTTGTCGCAATTAGCTAGAGGCTAGGTTGCTACAAAGGGATTAGAGTTAGTCCTAGGTTTACAAAAGAGTTTATTTTGTAAATGTTGTTTGGCTCAGAGTTGTAGTGAAGAGTTTGTGAAAATCCTACTGAGGAGTAGGTCGTGGTTTTTTCACCTTTTGAGCCAGGTGTTTTCCACGTAAAAATCTCTGTGTTTTTACTTTACTGCATTTATTATTCCGCAATAGTAGAAGCTGGAACACCAAGAAGAACCAGGTTCTTCTACTAAGACAGCACTCGAAAAATTAGACACCACACAAATCACCCCCCCCTTTTGTGTGGTATTGAAGTATAAAACATCACGTGGTATTAGCGCACCGGTCATCATATCCATATCTACCCTTCTCACCCCGTAAAGGTTATTAAAGTGAATGTTGGTCAACGGCCTATATCGCGTGTTATTACCCGTCCCTTCTTAATAGTCCTGGAGGAGTTTAGGACCTCTACCTATGGGGGAAGTTCTAGGCAGACCCTCAGGTTCAAAGGAAAAACACCAAGGCGACAAACAAAAACATATAGGACTGCAATTAGTGGGAACAGAGAAAAAGCAAATAAAAGGCTCAAGTTTACCTCCACAAATAATGCAAATAGACAGCACGACTCAATCACAGTTAGGGGCAATATTGCTAATTAGAACCTTAAAGCATGGTGTCTAGGTGAATTCAGAATATTACAGGGAGAACTTGATTTTAGAACTTGTTGAGTATTAGGCAGCATACATAAAGAAGGCAAATTTCCAGTTTTTAACAGTTTAATCACCTAAGGCTTGCCTAGGTGTGAGACAGTGTACCAGTTTTCAGAAGTAAGAGAACTGTTTGAACTTATGTTACTTTATTAAGTGAAGCTGTTTTTATTCCCTTTTATGCATCAATAATTAGACTAGGTGTGCTTAAGAGAGTATGAATGAAATCCTAAAGACATGGTATCTAATGCACGGAGATTGTCACGCCCCCAAACTACGGGAGGCACGACTGGCACTCGATACTGTATTCGATCGAGTTAGCCACTCAACATACTAGCTAACTAAACTGGGGGCCCAACAGATCAGGCAGCACAACATCTGAAATACTAA
>ML280510.1:2030-31614 GCA_005239495.1 Nicotiana undulata
GAGATATACTGATATTGCACTTGTTTCGAAGGTTTTTCTGAAAACTGATTTCGAACTCATTATTTGATGAATGTCACGTGGTGACTTGGTGTTTTACTGGTTTGTGGAATTGTGTACATGTTCTCTGTGTTTATATTACTCAGACTGTGATTTATTTTCATTACTACTGAGTTGGCGTACTCATAAAGACTCCATGTGCCTCTGTGCACAGATCCAGGTACGAGCTCGCAGCAGTAGGTGACGCAGGTTCGTTAGCAGGAGTCACGGGATTTCGAGGTAGCTGTTCAGCATCCACAGCTTCTCCATTTCCCTTCCTTATTTAGTTTAGCATTTGATTCAGAGACATATGTTATAGTTTTAGCAGAGTTAGATTTATTTATTCTTAGATGCTCATGACTATTGACTCCAGTTCCTGGGAGGTTGGTTAGACTATTATTGGGACGTTGAGACTTATTTATATTAATTATGATGTGGTTGCTTGCTTATTATTAAATTGTGAACTATTTTAATTGAACAAAAGCGTAGCAATGTGATGGTTGGCTAGCCTAGTTCCACGATAGGCGCCACCACGGCCTGTTAGGATTTGGCGTTGTGACAAGCACACATTCAGACGAACCATAGGAATTAGAGAGTTGGAAACCCTAGTGACTACAATAGCAAAATCACACAAGTTCAGAGACAAAGTAGTAACGTTTGAACATGATAAGAACACAGAGAACCTAATTAGAAAAACCTAATAGCAATAACAGGATAAAATCACTGAGAATCTTAACTATTTATGAGATATAAGGGGTTCGTGCATTTAAACAAATATATTAGTCACATATAGACTCAGAATTTAGGGCAAAGATAGGGTTTTCAGTAAAGTAAGTTAAAATGAAAAGAAACTTCGAATAAATCGTTGAATAATAGAAAGAATCATAGGATAACATTAAAACAGAAGCAAAAATCATTTTTAAAAAGGGGTTATGAAACCCTAATTTGAAGACGAAAGATCGTTTAAAGTAGAAAGGATTTTTCAGAGAAAAACATGTAAAAAGCTTCATAATATACATAGATCTAAGGCAGATCTAGAAGAAATCGAAGAGATATCATGAGTTAGGGTTTCGTGGAACCCAGAGAAACAAGAAAAACCTAAAAGATGTCGTCGGCGTTAGCCGAAAAAGGTCGTAGCTCTTACTGAGACAGCCGGAGATGGCCGGAAGTGGTATGAGGGACCATGAGAGGTGAGTGAACCGCTCCAGGTTTGCCTGAGGGCCTTAGGGTGTCACTTGACCGGTGCAAGGTGAAAAAATAACCAGGATATGATGGGGAGCCATGGTTTCCGGTGAGGGAACCAACCAGAGAAGATGAACAGGCTTCGTCGGAAGAGGGAAGCAAAGGGAAGGTTCTAGAGAGAACCAGAGAGAGATAGAGAGAGAATGAGAGATCGGAAGGGGGTAATTGGGGGTTTAATTATGGTAACACTGATCTGGACCGTTGATCTAATTTGATAACGGCTTAGATCAACTTTGGGGTTGGGCCGGGTAGTGATAGGTTTTGGGATGGGTATGGAATGTGTTAAAGGTCAGGTGGGTTGGGTTTTAAAAAAATGGCTACAGTTTAAATAAATGGGGTAAACGATAAATACCCTTAAAATAAGATAATTAATTAATGAAAATAGCTAATAATTGTGTAAAATGAGATTAAGACTAAATAAATGAAATTAAGGTGATTAACTAAATAAAAAAATATAAAATGATCAGTTATTGATTTTAAAATGGTATAAAATGTACAATCGTGCTATAAATGCAAATATTGTTGTAATTATCTAACTAATGCCAATATTGGCTAATTTGTGAAATAATTAAACCTTAATGAAATTAAATAGGATTATGAATAATATATTGAGCAGGAAAATGTCTTGAAATTATTTATAACACCATTTATGAATAATTGTTGAATATGAAATATTTGGTAAACATATGGAGAAATACCAATTATTATAAAGAGTGATTTTGAAGGTATATATGCAAGTTTGAAAATAATTTGGGGAAAAATTGGTATCAACAGCTATGACCTTCACCTAGGTGTTCGCTTAATGGGTTGTAAGCCTTAAAGCTTGTTTTCTTGGTTGGGGTGTATTATAGCTCAATACTAAAATACCCACTCAATACCTCTTGGTCATAGAGTGATTTTGCCCAATTTGGATTTCTCAAGTCCAAATGGGTATTAAACAAAACAGTTGATAAAAAACTCAAGTCGGGTTTTACTATCTCTAGATTCAGCCCTTTAATCGGGACTGCCAATCTTTTGATTCACCCTAATTTCTTGTTAGCCAAGTTTTCCTAGACTAAGTCTCTCTTTCTCAAGTTGAGACCAAGTCAAACAGGCATGAACTAATGTTTGCAATAATTAATTCCACAATTAAAAGCAAGAAAAAGGCTAAATCATAAACACCCAACCATAAACAAGCAACAAATCAAACACCCGTTAGGTTTACACACTAGGGTTGGGTTACAGCCCTACTCATAGTGGGTGTAGAAGAAAACACAGAAGAAAAGGTGATAAAACTCATATTGGAAGATTAAAAAATAAAAACCCAATGTTAAATCACCAAAATAAGCTAAAGTTGCCTAAAGAAGCAAAGGAAAATGGCTACAGCACTTTGAATATTCAAAAATTAACCTAATTTCGTGAAACTATTCTATTTATACAAAGGTGGAATTTTCGGACAATAATGCCCTTTCGGAGGTTTTACGGCCGCACAGTTCTTTTGCTTCAGTCTTGACAGGATTCGAATCTGCGTCCGCACAATTATGAACCGCGGCTGCATCTCTCATATTTTACGATCCGCATATTTTTGGGTACGGCCGCACATAGCTCTTGTACAGACCGCACATTTCAGAGTGTGTTCGCGTAGCTGACTTCTGTGGCCGCACATCTGATGGGTTAGGGTTAGTCTTATGTTTTGATGATCTAACAAACTTTCTGTAAAGAACTAGATAAAGGACCTGATGCATGTCCAGTATAATCATTCAACATGAACTCAAAGAAATCTGGACAATGTACGCTTGGACTCACAAGAAACAGATTAGGGACATGATCCCTTGACATTCCCCTAACAGAAGTACAAGTCAACTCTACAGCTGGAAAGCAGTGGCAGAAAGTGACTGCCTGCGACTGTGCACGCTACAGTGCAGAAACAATGCAACAGTCACTTCCTATTGGTGGTAGTGTGTACCAACTAAGTATGGACATCATTCTTGGGATGTCTTTGAAGTATAATATCTTGATGCAAGACAAAAAAGATATTCACTTGAGCATTTACTAACATTCTCTCAAGAATTGAAGATCTCCACTTGCATTGAAGGCTCAAGTGTGTCAAGAACAAGAAGACAACTCCACTACGGACCAGTTGCACTATGTGTTCTTATGTGTCCTTAGTTGAGTTCTAATCTTGTGTTTTGCTTTCTATTGTATCCTATCTTGCTTTCTTAGAAGCCTTGTTTTAGGAAACCCAAATCATAAACCATCCGAGTTTGTGTTGTGACTAGTGATAGTCATAAGTTAAAGTCTTTGTAACTAGCGAGTAACAAAGTGGCTTGCAATAAGTGTATTACAAGTTAGTGTGTTGAAGTCCTAAATTTAAAAGGTATTGCAGTATTTAAACACATAGTGCGGGAATGTAAAGTGCGTCCTAAGATGGGAACCTCTTTGTGCTTGAGGTAGGCCTAGCGACAAATTGATTTGGAGAACTTAAAATGCTAAATGCCTCATTTAATTGATAAAAATAGACGAATCCCAAAACGACACTAAATAAACAAGAAGTAAAGTCACTAATGGCCATTGGCCTTATGACATTAATAAACGAAAAGAAAAGAAATTTCTATCTACTTTGTCCCAGAAGGTCCTTCCCCAGACTCGGCATCCTTGATTCCTTCGAATAGCTTCCCCAACTCGCGAAGTCCTAGCAGTAGGTATGCTATGGCTAGATGTCCAACTTCGGTCCCCTCAACTCATGTTATTAGGCTGGATATCCAGGAGGGACGACTGATTACCCAGATACTTATTGACGAGTGTTTTGTCGCTAGAATGCAGATCTTCCCACCAACTCAGCAATTTTGAGTGGATGTTGGTAACCATGCCAAATTTGGGGACTTCGTGCCTCATATTTCTACAAGGAAAACAAGGTTAGGCCCTGACCCCCACCAGAATCGACTATTTAACATCAACGATTAGCATGAAGCATTTAATTCTCCAAATAAATGCATAGAATGTGATGATGTCCGTTTGGGTTTATGGAAACCCAGTGGACTTTTGGACAAGGCTATCTTAAAGGCTATTGTATGGACAACACGTTAGCCTGGCTAGGTTTGACCATGATGCATGCAACAGTATAACGGAGTAAGGTTTCTACGGGGTTTTAGACTGGTACCCTTGAGCGGAGACCTCAAGGGGGAAAGGCACGGAACCGTCAACTGCACTGTTGATTGACTAGTTTTACCACAAATAAGCCTTTACGAATTTTAGGGGTAATAATATAGGAAGGGCGCAACCACTCATCAAGCGTTGCTATAGGATTTTGTTTGGCACGAGTGGAGTATGAATGTTGCATCATGAATAATGCAATAAACAATAAACATGTAGTCACGTATTTTCACGTTATGAAAGCAGTAAATACAACGGTTTATTATTTGAAGCGGTTACAAAGGAAGGAAACAGTGAAACATGTTAGTCACTTTTGATGAAAATTAAATGCTTGATGAAATAAACAAGTAATTACACATAAGGGGAATGGGAAGAGGTACAAATTCACAAAGCAATTTGAAATGGTAAAAGCCTGAAAATTCCCAGCAGAGTCGCCATGCTATCTCGCCCCGTTTTTCCCCGAGCACTCCCTTCGGGGCCGGTTAAAAGGGTTTTTGACATTGGTCGGGACAACTCATTCCTTTTGGGAAAGGGGTTTGCATATTTTGAAGAGTCGCCACCTAACGATTTTGAGGTGTGTTAGGGAACCTATTAGGGTTCATTTAAAACTAAGTTTGATAACCAGAGACAGGGTAAGGGCTTGAAATTATCCTAAGGGGGAGGTGTTAGGCACCCCTCGGGATCCACAAGTGTGGTTCCCGGCCAAATAGCTTTTGTGAATTTGTATAATTAGCAAGTAAACAATTAATGTCCAAATAGTAGGGGATTTTGAAATATTCATAGCCTAAGCACATATAGGTTGCCAGTTTGAAAACGTTTAATAGCCAATAGATTTTTGAAAAGGATTATAGTCCAACATGTTTATGGGGGTAAGGGGTATCCTAGGTTTGTTTATAATATGGATTACATCAATGCAATACCCGGTATGACACTCCTCAAAGAGGGGCTACACGTGGTATTAGCGCACCGGTCATCATATCCATATCTACCCTTTCCCACCCCGTGAAGGTAACTAAAGCGAGTGTTGGTCACGACCTCTATTGCATGTTGTTACTCGTCCCTTCCTATTAGTCCCGGAGGAATTTAGTACTTCTATCCTATACAAGAGGTTCTAGGCAGACCCTCAGGTTTTAAAGGTAAAATGCTAAGGCGACATATAGGAAAACAGATAGGACTGAAGACAGGGGAATAACATATAAGCAGGAAAGGCTCAAATACCTCCACTAATAATACACAAAATCAGCATGACTCAAACACAGTTAAGGTCTTGGTCTAAATTCAAATCCTAAGCATGGTATCTCAGTGATAGCAACAAAGAGACAAATTTATTGCATAACTCAGAGAGGAAGTCCTAATCAGTTTTGCCTACTGATTTTAAGCATGTTGAAAGTTAGATAGTAATCACAAAGGACAGTTTCGGTTTTGTTTGAGGTTGATTACCTAAGGATTTCCTAGGTATGGGATCATATATAACATTTATCAAGAGCATTAACAATTTTAAGGTTGTTACACCTAAGAGCATGAAGTTCTAAGTGTTGCAGAATACATAGGAGTTCGTTACCAGTTGTTAGAGCGAAATGGACCGTTTCATATTTCTTTCATACATCAGTAATTAGGCCAAGTGTAATTAGGAGAGTGTGATCCTAGAACATGATGTCTAATGCAAAGTGATGCACATGCAGAATCACTAAAGCAGGGTTTCTAAATGCACACAGAAATCATAGCATTATGCACAGTTTCATTATAGGCAGAAATGACAACTTGTTTTAATGTTGTTTACCTTAGAACAAGATTTCTAAGTGTGCAGCGTAGTCTTAGCATAATGAGACATGAATAACAACTTATGTTAACATATTTATCTATAACAGGATTTTTAAATGCGTAGAAGGACATGTAAGGCTCACATAGGGCAAAATCACATGGTGACAGTTTAATTTATGTTATTATTTACCTTAGAGACATGATTTCTAAGTGATAGTAGTAATGATGAGATGCTGAAGGAAACAATATATATGAGTCCTAGGGGGACATGGTATCTAATACATGGCATACTTTGTGTGTTATGCCTAAACATGGAGTCTATTACACACAGAAAATTAAACCTAGGAAGCATGGTTTCAACCCTTGATTACACTACAACATACATATTACCCTCCCTTTTCACTATCCAACCCCGGAGTTGTTTATAAATAATTGTTACAGACCATTGAGCATGAATTACATAGACGAAAATAAGAAGTTATCTATAGGGAGCCTGCAGTATAGGCCTAGATCTCCATATCCTCAATGCCAAGTGGTGTTTCACAACCTTTCTCATAATCCGGGTGTGTCAAAGTTCCCTAAGGACCTCAAGGGATCCGTGGCAGTGCTCACACCAAGATTTCATAGCCATAGTAGAGTAAGTGCAATGTGGAAGGGCCAACCTTAGTGTGTCAAAGTTCAGAGGGGGCTCAAGGATCCCAAAGCAATGCTCACACAAAGGGGGCAGAACCTAAGGATCTAGGAGTAAAGTGAGAGTGCTTGACATAGTTTTGAAAGCTTTGAGTAAGGAAATAGTTTTACACAAGAAAGACTGGTTTTAAAAAAGAGTTTTTGTAAAGTACTTTATTCAGTAAAATAGTTTGAAAATAGTAAGTCAATTAGAATGAATACATTCACATTTTAGGATCAGAACAGCATACCAAGGCAAGTTTAACAACCACAAACAACGTAGTGAGGGATTGGGGACACTTAAAGGTACAGAGTAGTGAACATATAACAAGCAGAAGTACAAAGAGGTACAGAATTGAAGCTCTTAAGGGGGTTCATGGAATTGGGGTATAGCATAGTGTAGGATTAGACTAAACATAACAACATCAAACAACTTAAGGCAGTAGAGTATGCTCTAATCAAAACTAATGTACAAACATAGGAGTAGAGTAGAATACATTAAAACAGGTTTTAAGTTCATAAAGCATAGCTTAACATACTAGATGAAGTAGAGATTTTAATTACATGTTGAACAATAAAATAGTATATAGAAGCATATCAGAAACACAATGAATTGAAGCAGCAATAGAAACATATTGATTTGAGAACTGGAATTTGAATTAGAACATACCAGTGAAGTGAAGACAGTAAACACAAAGTAGAGGAGGGCACAATAGTTAGCCTTGGCTTGCAGCCAGCTAACTAGAATAATAACAAGTACCACAAAGAAGAGAGAAGATAGCAGAAAGTTTTAGTGTTGAGAGATAGAGGTATTGAACCAGTCATTTCGTCTGTCTTAATGAAAGAGTGAAGGGTACTTATAGTTTTTAAAAATAGGCAGAAAATAAGGTAACAAATAATAGTTCAGCAAAATTATGAAAGTGCACATCAATTAGAATCAAATTAATATCAGTACTCCCTTTAATTAAGGAGTCAATATTCAAACGGATACAAACATATGGAAAGGAAATCATATAGACTGATGGTAACACATAAGGAAATAAATTTCAACAAAGTATAAGATATGTATAGGGGCTAAGTTTAGAATACTCTAAATAAGGAAAGCATGTGCGAATTAATTTAACAGAATTATTCATAGAAATAAGGCAGGGAATTCTGAAAATCAACAAGAGATCCTCGATGAGGTTCACATTACAGGCAATTAGAACCAAATTAGGGAAAGTATCACGTATCTAAGGAAGTATTTAGAATCAATAGAGAACATTGTGTAAAAGAATCAGTGAGTACTAATCACAATCATTCAAGGATTCAAAATGTCAAAACAATACTGATTTAAATGGCATAGACACACATTAGGAAAAATCAGAAGCTTAAATTGGGATTCACGCTGGGCATAGCAAGCAATTGAAAGACATAGTAGAATACGATATGGTACAATCGACAGGACAAGAGCAAAAACCCTAACACTCACAGTTAACAAGGATAGTGACAATTAGAGAGATCAATAAGACAAGCACAACATAAGCGGAAGAAATAAAGAATCAACAGACTAATAAGCAAACAATAGGGAAAAACATAAAGACTTAGGAAGCTCATGAGAATCAAACACATGCACAAACGCACCATCAAAGACACACTCAGAATATAGAGTTAAACCGAAAACCTAGGGGTTTTTTAGTGAAAATGAACCAGACCAAAAGAGAGAAGGTTTAGATAACGATAGACATGATGAGAATCATATAATAAGTCTAGAAATCAGAAAGAAAAGCTATTTAAAAAAAAAAAATCAAGAACCCTAGTTTAGTAGACGAAAAATCATTTTAAGGAAAATGAAAAACCTTTGAATAAATCATCAAAACAACTCGAAATATGTATAGATCGGTTACAGATCTAGAAATATCGGAAGTTTTAGAAGTTAGGGTTTCAAGAGAGAACCCAAGAAGGAGAAGAAAAACTCAAAATTTTACCGGTTTCAAGCGGAGAGTGTAAAGATCTTACTCGGACGGCCGGAAAATGGCATGAAAGGTCATAGGTGGGAGTTGAACCGCTCCAGGTTCACCTGAGGACATCAGGACAGTGTCAAGCCGGCGTGGTGAGAGACATAGTCTAGGAACGGTGTGCACTCATGGTTTCCGGCAGGCGAGGTGGCCGGAAAAGAGAGACAGAGTTCATCGGAGGGGAAGGTTCTAGAGAGAAACAGAGAGAGAGAGAGAGGAAGATAGAGAGACGGTGAAGCGGGGAAATGAATGAGAGGGAGGGGTAGTCTTTAGGAGTTATTAATGGTAAGGGCAATCTGGGTTGTTGATCAAAATTGATCAACGACCAAGATTTAATCATATGTTGGGTCGGGTAATTTGGGAATTGGGCTTGGGTTATTTGGTCTAGTTAATTGGGTTGGGGGTCCGGGTAGAATTGAATAAAATTGAATTAAAAGTGGCTATTTGTTAAATACCCGTTTAAAATAGATAAATAACAAATAAAATGGCTAATAATTATATAAAAATGAAATTAAGGCTAAATAGATGAAATTAAGGTGATTAACTAGTATTTAAAATGCAAGTGACTAATTATTTAGTGAAAATAGCACAAAATATATAGTTAGGCTATAATTGCAAAGTTATTGTAATTACAGCCAAATAATGCCAACTTGGCTAATTTGTGAAATAATTAAATCCTAATAGGACAAAAAATGATATATTAAGCCAAGAAATATTTTGAAACTATTTGTAATTCAATTTATGATTAATTATTAGGTATAAAAGTACTGGATAAATTAGAAGTAAATTGATAAAAATATGGGAAAATTATGGAAAATTACTAATTGTTATAAAAATTGATTTTCGAAGGTATATATGCAAATTAAAAATAGTTTGAGCAAAAATTGGGTATCAACAAAAGACAGTGAAAGAAGAGAACCAAAGAACCTGGTTCTCAAGGCTGAAAACAACGACTCAAGTGAAGAAGATAGTGACATGGCCTATCTCACTAAGAGATTTCAAAAGATGGTTGGAAGAAATGGTGGCATACCAAGGAGAGGCAGTTCAAGTAAACCAAGGAACTATGATCTGTGCCACAAGTGTGGAAAGCCAGGGCACTTTATCAAGGATTGCCCACTTCTGAAGCAGGAGCCTTACCAGCACAACTCTGACAAGACAGCAAAAAGCAACTAGGTTCCTGACAAATGATTCAGCCGAAAAAGTGCAACTGACGATGTTGTGAAGCAAGCTCTTGCATGGGGAGATTCCTCCAGTGAATCAGAATAGTAACCGGATGCATGAAACAGTTCCATGATGGCAGTAGAGAACAAAGCCAAGGAATATGATTCACTGTTTGCTCTAATGGCCCAGTCTGATGATGATGAAGAGGATGACAATTCAGAGAAATCTGAAGTCCTATTCTTCTAAGAAATTAATGTCATTAGCAAACGTTCTTATTGATGCTTACTACAATTTAGTTGGTGATAAGGATGCCTTGACTATAGATCTAGGAGAAGCTGAATAATCTAGAGATGATTTAGTTGTTTGTGTGGTTGATTTGAAAGAAACCATAAGTGATCTTGAGAAAGAAAGAGAATCCCTAACTAGTAAAATAAATAGTGTAGAAAATGAAAGAGATGACTTGATGGTAGTGGTTGTGGACTTAAAGGAAACCATAAACAACTTTGAGAAAGAAAAGAGAGTGCTAGCTGAAAAGGATAATAGTGCAGAAAATGAGAGAGATGACCTAAAAGTAGTGGTGGTCGACCTGAATGAAACAGTGGAGAACCTGAGCTATGAAAAGAACACCCTTGCTGAAAAAATTAATGTTGTTGAGCAAGAAAGAGATGACCTTTTGGTGGTAATCACAGACCTAGAGGAAACAATTGAGGGACTCAAATCAGAACATAGACCTGTGAGTATAGAGAAAGGGAAAGAAGTAGCCAGTGAGACACACATTAAGCTTGAAAATGAATTAAATGATGTGAAAACAAGTTTATGCTGTGAACTTGAGAAAAACAGGCAACTTCAAGCTGAATTAGTTAAACTAAAAGTTGATCTTGTGAAATCACTAAAATGGACCTGGTCCACAGATGTTGTTACTTCCATGTACTTTAATAACAGTGGAAACAGGCAGGGGATTGGGTCCCAAAAGGAGAAACTTCCTTACAACCCTCACAGCAAGTATGTCACTGTTCCAGACAACTGGCTTTGTACCCACTGTGGGAACAATGGGAACTTCAAAGAAAATTGTCCTACCAGAGTTCAATTTGTTCAGAAAAACAAAGCGTTTTTTGAAAAAGTGACTACTTAAAGGGGACCAAGTCCCACTAAGAAAAATCAACTTTTACCTGAATGGACTAGAAGAGCTCTTATCCACCCTTTTCCTCATTGCAAGGGACCCAAACTTGTTTGGGTTCCTAAATCTAACCCCCACTGCCATTAGCACCTTTTTTAGTACTCCTTGAGCTAATCCCTTATTGTTTTCGTCTCAGAGGCCAGCTCGTTGTAACCCTAAAACATGGCGTTAGCGGGGTTGGGCTCCCCCTGCAGAAATACCTGATCCATTTCAAATCCAGCCGGAGGTATTCTTGGAAGCTGTAATGCCTTTCTTGGGTCCTTTACAAGAAAGTTTGAGCGGGAGACAAGGGGCGCAGAATCTTAGCGGAAGCTCTTACTTTGACAGCTATTCCTATGTCAGCTACTACTTTGTCAGAGGCTAAGTTCCCTCTATCTTCCGGGAAGGGAGACTTTCCTTCATTCAGGTATGGGGGCAGGGAATACGAAGGTCGAGTAGGCTTAGTTTGGGTCCCTAAATCTAACCCTTAATTTATATGTGCAGGGACTAGTGAGAGGATCAAGACTACAATGGATCATGGATAGTGGATGCTCAAAACACATGACTGGGAACGCCATGGATTTTCTCTCACTAAAAGCCCTGCAAGGAGGAGATGTATCCCTTGGCAATGGAAAAAAGGGGTACATTCTCGGTGTTGGAAGGGTTGGAAGGTCACTTGTGCACTCAATTGAGAATGTGTACTATGTAGATGGGTTGAAGTACAGTCTCTTGAGTGTCTCCCAAATTTTTGATAAAGGGAACAAAGTAGAATTCTTGCCTAAAGTATGCACGATTACTAGTCTAGTAACTGGTGAGGTGGTGTTGATAGCCAAAAGGCACAAGAATATCTATGTTGCTGGCTTTGAATCTTTGGATCTCAATAAGCTCCCAAACCTCGGCCTCATGTTGGGTTAACTATTTCCGGTGTCAAAGGAAAGTCTCATGGTGCAATACCGGGGCCTGCAAGCATAAAAAAAGGTATTATGGTTATTTACAACTTTAAGTCTAAAATACATAATAAAAAAGACACTTGAAGTTGCCCGAGTCAATGCTTGTTGAGCTTCATTGAATAGGTATGGCGTTTACATCTTGTCCATCACGACCTGGTCCTCTTCGGTCACCAAACATCGAAGATACCCCTATGGGGCCAGAGAAAACCTGGGCGTCCTCCGGGATAGAGAAAACTATTAACCGTTTTCGATCAGTATCAATACTCGGGGCCAGGAACCGGTCCACTAACTTTGGGCTCGAGGAAGACCCACTAGCTCCCGGCGGTGGTACCTTCTATGGCACCGGTAAGTCTCTAAACCTGGTGATGTCCTCCATGGCGATAGATTCTAAGACATCTAAGAAGTTTTTGATGTCTGCCGCCCCCTGAAATCCCTCGTGAGAATGACCTTCCAACATACCGGCCGCATTAGTCATAAAGTCGGAGAACAGAGGAGACCCGGTCAGGTCAATCGCCCCAAGCGCATCTTTCGGGGCACTTTTCTCTGCTCGAGAAGTATCAGCCCCGATCTCCTTCTCGACCCCCTAGCTTGGGGCGGACTGGCCTCACCCCCTTCCGGTTTGGGAGCTTCATCTAAATCTCTCTTATCTACCTCCTTATGTCGAGACAGTTCAATTTCAGCACCCGCCGATTCGGAGACCTCTTGTATCGCGACACCTGCCCACATGCGGGCCATCGGCTTGGATTATCTCTTCATTAGACTCATCCCTTAGCCAGTGGCCTGAGTTCGAGGGTATAGCACCAGTGCGTCCCTTGGGTTTGCGCATCCGAGTTCAGAGAACTCGCAGCCCTTTTCCTTTTCTTTTCATCACCCTGCCTTGGAGCAGGGGACTCGAGAGGCACATCCTCATCACCGGATGGAGGCCTCATAGAAACATCTTTTGGGAGACCTACAAAAGAAAACATAACTGATAAGAATTTGACAACGCAAGGAGAAAATCAAACATTACTAATCAGAAAAGAGAACTTACCATAACTACAGGCCTCCCGAAGACCCTTCAAAAGTTCGTTTCATGAGCGCTCGGAATACGGTCTCTGCGACACAAAGTCCTCGACCCACTCCTTGAGTTGAGGAACTTCATCCGGTATCCGAGCCACAATTGCACCACAAAAACATTGATGAGAAGGGAGGGAAGGGGAGAAACAGTAAATAAAATCTTTAAGGCGAAGTTATACTTACGCTTCATGTTCCATTTCTCGGGAAATGGCATGTTCTCGGTAGGGATCAAGTCTGAGGTCCTCACTCGAACACATCCATCCTCGATCCTGATCCTCATCTATACTCGAGAACGGGGCCCCACTGGCCCAGCGAGCAAGTTTGATTAATCCCCCTCGATAGAGTCGGGGACTGTACAGACGCATAAGATGATCGAGGGTGAAAGGACACCCCTTTATTTTGTTTACAAAAAAAAAGGAGAAGAATAACTATCCTCTAGAAGGAGGGGTAAATTTGACCGAGGTCACCGCATACCTCTTGGAGAAGGCGATAATGACCGGGTCTAAGGGACCCAACGTGAAGTGGTAAGTGTAAACACTTAAAAAACCCTCAATGTGGGTAGTAATTGCTTTCTCAGGCGAAGGCACCACCCCATGCTTATCGGCCCAGTTGCAATCCTCTTTGACCTTGGAGAGGAGATCATCGGTGTTCGAACATATATATCTCGAGGTCGGCTCGCATCGACCCGGTACCGAGGAAGTTTTTTCGACCTTGAAATCAGCACCGGTCGGGCACCCTGCAGGAACGAACTCTTCAGGGTGTGGTTCCGCTGCAGTCTTGTCGTCGGCAGGTTGTGATGAAGAGGCGATCTCCTTTTGTGGGACAATCTTAGAAATTTTTGCCATTTTAGAGCAGATATGAAGAACAGGAAATTAAGAAGGTACGCTTAGTGGTTTGCAAAAGGTTCAAGAAATATGGGTACAAATGTTGGAGAGTGAAGAGATTTTTGAAGAACAAGAATAGAAGAAGTTTTGAACATAGAGTTTGAATGAATGAAAGTTGGGATATTTATAGTCTCCTAATGCGGTCCAAAACCCGTAGTGGCCGACCAACAACTGACACACATTTAATGTCATGGTAACTAGACTGACGGGACGTTTCACTAACATTTTGTCGCTTACGTCATGATTTATTGAAGCGAGGTTCGGAAGTTCATATCGATTCTCGTCATCTTCTCTCCGAAAATGAGGGGACTATCTGTATATGGCCGAAACCGGGTTCGCCTATTGTGTGAACGATCAAGACTGAGACATGACAGGTTCAAGTTCGATCTCGGGTCATACCGAACTGAGGCGCGAAGTTACATCATTGAGCTAGTGACCCCGAGACCGAACAAGATCGAGGAAAATTTGTCGAGCCGAATAATAGAAGGCCTAAATATCCACGATCAGTTGGAGATCACGGCGGAAATCCCGACATGTATCAAGGAGAGGCCGATTAATGAGCAAATCATGAGATTTTGTACCTTGTATAGAATTGTATCAAGAGTAGGACACTCCTACTATATAGGGGGAGGAGGAGTCTGATCATTTGTAACACACATTGTAATACACATCACAAAGCAATATACTGTTATTTCTAGCCCTTATCATCTTGTTATTATGTTCTTACATAAGTCGAGGCATTTCTTTGTTCGAGGGTTATCGAACTCGAAGGCAAAGACTTTTCAATTTGTATGGTTTGCATTTATTCTCTTATCATCAATTTCAATAATATGTTTTCTTAATTTGTATCAATTTATATCACGTATCCTTAAAACCGCGTATAAATTTAATTGTTATTCGATTTTGAGGATAAATACACTTATAAGCTTTTATTTCCCCATAAAATAAACTTTATTTTCCGGTATTTTGGGACTTGAATATTTATCGTAGCTACTCCCTCCGGTCCACGATAAGTGACCTATTTACTTTTTATTTTGGTCCAAAATAAGTGTCCATTTATATAATGAAGAAAGAATTTAATTTGTTTTTACAAAATAACTCTTATGTACATATCCTAAAATGTTTTCTTATTCCTCGCATTAAATATTTAATTAAGGGTAATTTAGTCATACTAGATATTTTTGTATAGAATATAATATTTTCTTAATGAGCGTGTCAAAAATAAATTAATCACTTATTGTGAACCGGAGGGAGTACTTATTAGTAACTACTAATTACTCATTCAAAAAGGTTAATTATTTACCGTAAATATAACTTAATGAAAGCATTTAAGGAACAGATAAATGTAGCTTAGTCAAACATCCTTTACTATTAACATTACTTGTATTAAATAATCTTGTAATGAGATGAATACCGTAAATAACATCATACTCGCCTGACAAATTGAAAAGAAAGCAGTACTCCCTCTAGTCACCCGTTTGTCTCTTTTTTTTCCCCACCATTTATATAATCAATAAAAAGATCAAATAATTTTTTAAAAATTACCCTTATATTTATACTTTTAATAATTTTTACTTCTCATATTAAATTATACTGAATATTTAATTAATAATAGTTTAATCATACTAATTATTTTTGTGTAGAATTTAGTATTTTCTATTTATTACTCTCTCCGGTTCACAATAAGTGATAAATTTTTTATTTTATTTTGGGTTCAAAATAAGTGTCCAGTTATGTAATCAAAAAAGAAATTTAATTTATTTTTAGAAAATAACCCCTATATACATATCCCTAAAAAAAATCTTACTTCTCATATTAAATATTTAATTAGAAATAATTTAATATTTTTATATAAAATTTAATATTTTTTTAATGAACATATTAAAAATAAATTGATCACTTATTTTGAAGTGGATAGAGTATTTATAATTGGCGTTGTTTGAGTGCGGAAAATGAGCAAGCAGAATATCAGCTGGATGCAGCACGCACGTACTGCTCCACTCATTTCTCTCTAATTACTCCCCTAATCATCATTTTCTCTCTCACACACACTCTCCGTTTTTACCTTTTCACACTCTCAATTACAACTATTCCAAATCCATGCACAGCAGATGCTGTGCTGACTGATGCAGATCTCCACTTTTCTCTTTCTCTCTCTCTTCACAATGTTAACTCTTAGCTAATTAGCTACATTTACTCCTCTCTCTCTCTCTCTCTCTCTCTTCTCCCCTCTCCCTTTCTTTCCCACATCCACAACCGCCATGTACTTCATTTTTCTCCTCCTCTTCTCAGCCACTGTCTCCGCCCAAAACCGCCGTGTTCTCCACCAACCATTTTTCCCGGTAGATTCACAACCGCCATCTTCTTCGCCCCCTACTCCTTCTGCTCCATCACCGACTAGTACTAGTACTACTACTACTCCCAAATACCCTTTTGACTCTTCTACTACTCCTAATAACAATAACAATAACAATAATACTCCCTTTTTCCCCTCTTTCCCTTCTCCTCCTCCCCCACCTTCACCTTCTGCTTTTGCTTCTTTCCCTGCTAATATATCTTCTCTTATCCTTCCCCATTCCGCCAAATCCAAATCCATTTCCTCTAAACTCATCGCCACCGCTATCATCTGCGTCGTCGCTGCTGTCCTTGTTCTCTCACTCGCTCTATTCTTGCACATCCGCAAGCGAAGAAATCAAGCTGCTTCTACTACTGATGCTAAAACCCAGAGATCTAACAGCAGCACTCACTTCAATTATTCTAATCGTAATAGTAATAACAGCAGTAGTGGTAACCGCACTCATATTCCTAAGCTACAAAGACCGTCGCAGACCAGTTCGGAGTTTCTCTACTTGGGTACTATGGTCAGCACACATGCTGGAATTGATGGCCCCCACAACCCCCCGCAACGTCGTCGTAGCGGCAACTTGACTAGTGTCCCAGCTTCGAGAAAAATGGATTCGCCGGAGATCCATCCATTGCCGCCGTTACTTGGACGGAATTTGAGTCAAAATTATGGGAATAATAATAATAATGCAGATGTGATCTCGGGTAGAACTGAAGAGGATGAAGAGTTTTACTCTCCCAGAGGATCTTTGGACGGCAGAGAAAGTTCGATCGGTACTGGATCGGCGTCACGTAGGGCATTTGCCGCCGTTGAGGTGGAGAATTTCGGTGGTGGGTCCAGGTCCAGCTCATCCTCTTCTTCCTACTCATCTTCCAGTTCCGGTTCGGGTTCACCGGTTCGGTCGGTATCACTGAGCATTTCGCCGCCGGTGAGTTTGAGTCCGAAAAGCTCAATGCCTAAGTCACCGGAACTGGTCGCTATTCATACTGCTCCACCACCTCAGTATTCTCCTCCGCCTCCTCCTCCGCTTCCGCCGCGAGCAAATTTTGTGCCGATATTAGTCATGGGAAATGAATCTGATTCACCCTCTCCGCCTAGTTCATCATCACCGGAGAGATATTCAAGCAGAAGTATTGACTCATCGCCCAGAAGTTCCAATGTTTGGTGTCAGAATCTTGAATCTCCGGCCAGAATCACCAATCAGATACAGCAGATTGAGCCAGTCTCCGTTTCCCCACCACCACCGCCACCACCTCTTTCGATTAGTATTCCGGCTAGTGTACCGCCACCGCCACCGCCACCGCCACCGCCATGTAAAAATTGGGGTAGTCCAAAAACTCCAACACCACCAACTTCAAAGCCACCATCTAAGCCTCCAGTTCTTGTAACTCCTTTAAGGCCTATAGCACTTGAAAGTCCAGTATTGATTTCTCCAATGGATCAGTTGCCTTCTAATTCAGAATCCATTGAGAATGAGCAGAATATAGAAAACGAGGAAACTCCTAAACCGAAGTTAAAGACTTTGCATTGGGATAAAGTAAGAGCAAGTTCTGATCGAGAAACAGTGTGGGACCAACTCAAATCAAGTTCATTTAAGTGAGGATAATCTAAACTCTTGTTGTTACACTTATATTTAATAGCTCCTCCATTTTTTTTGTTGGGTAATTAAATATAGCTGATTATTTGCAGATTGGATGAAGAGATGATAGAAACCTTGTTTGTTGTGAAGACTCCAGCTTCAATTCCGAAAGAAACAACTAGACGCGCTGTTCTTCCCTCGCAGGGCCAAGAGAATAGGGTACTTGATACAAAGAAGTCGCAGAACATTTCAATTCAGCTAAGGGCACTAAATGTAACCGTTGAGGAAGTATGCGAAGCCCTTTTAGAAGGTATTCTTCTACTCTGTTTTTTTGGACTTGTAAATTATTACTGAAAAATGACTCGGATGATAGAAATGCCAGTTTATTGTTGCTTGATCGCTCTCGTGCTACAGAAAGGATCTGTTACTTACTGCTGAATAATCATTCAGTTCATATGTGCTTATGGTATTAAACAATTTACCTGCATTGATGTTACTAGTATAAATGAATGAACGTAGTGTAGACATTCACATTGTCTTAGCAGATATTTATACATGACTAGTTTATAGGTGTTTCTTTGTGGCATTTGCTCCCTGGATTTCAGGGTATTAATAGGATATAGCATCTCACTTTATTTGGTTCTGGTAAAGCATATTGGTGTTTCTGTTCCCAAACCATGTCCACAGCTCTAACTTCGGGTTTTCTGCTGACTGTTGCTCTTTACCTTCAATAAGATGATCCTTTTCCTAGTTTTCCTTTTAGTATGCAAGCATATCTAGAATATATAATGTTTTCGGATTTAGAAGTGAAGTACATTCTTTTTTCAGGAAATGCCGATGCCCTAGGGACTGAGCTCCTTGAGAGTTTATTGAAGATGGCTCCATCGAAAGAAGAGGAACGCAAGCTGAAAGAGTATAAAGATGATTCTCCATTTAAGCTTGGGCCAGCTGAGAAGTTTCTCAAAGCAGTGCTTGATATACCTTTTGCATTCAAAAGGATAGATGCTATGCTGTACATTTCAAATTTTGATTCTGAGGTTGACTACCTCAAAAAGTCATTTGAAACTCTAGAGGTAATTATTTCAAGTCATGTTTTGCTTCTAGTTGTATATTGAGTTGTCTAAAAACCATAAAACAATTCTGAGTTTTGATTTGACAGAAGAGAGGTTTTTGTAAGGTCTTGATGTATAACAAGCTAAATAAGAAAATATGCTGGTACCTATGATTAATGAGACTCAAAAATAGCATTCTGTGATTTTGGAAGGAAGTGCCGATGCATCAGTATGATAGGACATCTAATTGTTGGGCTAGGGAATAATTATGTATTTTAACTTGAACTGTTGGAACTTGTGATAAACTAATCATGTACTTCTCTCTTGAGCTATGGAATCGCATGCTAATTGAACCAAGTCAAGTGTTCATACTATGTTTATTATATGCTCACACAAACCAATAGCAGACTGGGAAGTCTTTTCTTAAGTTTTTATAAGAAGTCTTCTTGGAAATTGTAATCCTTATAAGCTTTGCTACTTGACAGGCTTCTTGTGAAGAGCTGAGAAGTAACAGAATGTTCTTAAAGCTTCTGGAAGCAGTTCTGAAGACGGGTAACCGCATGAATGTTGGGACAAATCGCGGTGATGCACATGCGTTCAAACTGGATACACTGCTAAAGCTTGCAGATGTGAAGGGAGCTGATGGGAAAACATCCCTCTTGCATTTTGTGGTACAGGAGATCATAAGAAGTGAAGGAGCTCGTCTCTCCGGTGGAAATCAAGATCAACAGTCGTCCATTAATGATGACGCTAAGTGCCGGAAGCTTGGCCTCCAAGTTGTTTCAAACCTTAGTTCAGAGCTTATAAATGTTAAGAAGGCTGCTGCAATGGATTCAGAAGTGCTTCATAGTGAGGTCTTAAAGCTTTCTAAAGGGATTGGAAACATTGCTGAAGTTGTCCGATCAATTGAAGCAGTTGGATTGAAGGACAGCAGCATAGAAGAATTTTCCGAGTCCATGAGAAGGTTTATGAAAATGGCAGAGGAGGAGATCATAAGGCTCCAAGCCCTAGAAAGTGTCGCCATGTCCTTGGTGAAAGAAATAACTGAATACTTCCACGGAAATTCAGCAAGAGAAGAGGCTCACCCTTTTAGAATCTTTATGGTGGTGAGAGACTTCCTAATGGTTCTTGATCGCGTTTGCAAGGAAGTTGGGATGATAAATGAACGTACAATAGTTAGTTCTGCCCACAAGTTTCCAATTCCAGTAAATCCAACTCTACAACCAGCCATTGCCGGGTTGACTGCAATAAGGCAGCATAGTTCCTCCGACGAGGACAGTTCATCCCCTTAATAACAATATTAGCTTATAGCAGGCAGAACCCTAGATTTTTGTTTTTGGCCAAAACCAATGTAATCTAGTACTATAAAGGCCATCTAGGAGTTTGTCTGAGACTGTGCCTGCCTTTTAAGGTACCTGTAATCTTTTATTTTTAATTTTAATTTTGTATTTATATAGTTCATTGTACAAGATCTGGAAATGTATCCATTCCCATAGATATATAAAGAGCATTTCTTTAGCAAATATCGAAGGCGTATTGCCAGTTACATTTTATGTTTTCAGAACCTCCAAATCAAGAATGCAGGAATTGGCGAGTGCTATTTGTAAAGTGAAATTTGAGTGTTATGGCTAGGGTTTGTGGTGAAATAGGATACCTCCATCCAAAACAAGAGGAGAAAAAAACTTTTAAAATTAACATTGTGAGCCAGCTGTGTAGTGGTTGCCTTCCACTTTATTTGACCGTTGGTTCAAAAAGAATTTACCTTATTGAATTATGAGAAACAAGAAAGCATGATTGCAGGAGAAAGTAAAGACATAATGCTGTGAAATGTCACTTGTTATATGTTATATTAATATAAAATTTAAATTCAGAAACAAATACTCCTAGAATCCTTTTCGCCGTGAAGTTTATAATTGATGGCAATTCCCCATTCTACTTGAAAGAAGTCTTTAAATAGCTACTAGTAGTATTTTGGAAAACCAGAAAACAATGATATCGTAGAAATGACTATAACTGGCGATACCTGCCTAACTTGTAACATAAATAACAGAAGTAGCATTACCAAAGAAAGAGGTTAGAGATATAAATGAGGAATGTCAGCGTATAACCTCTTTTTTTTCTAATTTAGAACTTTGTTCTATCATACAACATCATCTCCTAGGTAATCTATTGATATAAATTACAACATTGGTCTCAATTTCTATGGACTGTCTTACTTATATTTAGTTTTGTCGTAAAAAAGCTCATTTGCAGGTGTAATTAATTGACTGCAGATGATCAGCATCCATGCGTTCCAGGACCCTACGAGCTTCCTCTTCTGTAGCTGGAACAACCTTCCGGATCCTGAGTTGTGAATTATTGGCCTTAGCCTCTGGACGGACAGTAAATGTGAAGTAGAACCTATTGGATACCTGCATTTCAGGTTAGAGAAAAAGAAAAAGAAAGAATGCCATACAAAATGTAACAGTAAGTTCAATATACCTCACTAGACCTCTGCTCTGGCCTAGTAACATGAGCAACAACTTCTACATTTATCAGAGGCTGGTCGGTATTCTCATGTTCAGTGTAAAGCACACATGATTTGAAACGTAAAAAGTCTCCAACATCCACCTGCAACAGGAAAAAAAAAAAACCCACCTCTGGAATAAAGGATAATGTTAAAATGATACACTCCTTTCTTTTTGTCCCTTGAATGATATTACTAGTATTTCATCTTTTCCATATTCACATACTAGTTTCAATTGTGGAGGCCTTTCTTGTGGCTGGATGATCAGTCATGAAAAGTATTTAGCCCTGGAGGAACAAAGAGCACTTCTTCATTTTCAATTTGTATGTAGCTATAAAGTATTCTAGTGGTGGAGGAAAGAATAACCATCATTGTACTAGTTTTATTCATGGGTAACAGGTATTAGATATGCTGGTGATGTACTCTGGTGTTGGTGTGAGACCAACCCTACACCCTCGTAAAAGAAATGAAATAGCTCCCAGCTATGAATCAAGTTAACAGTGATAACTGAAGAGGAGATGTTCAAGAATAATGTACTTACAGGCCTAAGGAAATTAACATGATCAACCTCTAGGAAGGACGGCATCAGGCCAGCAAAAGCATATGCCGTTGAGAATGCTAGTTCGAATGCTCTGAGCATCAGGAAACCCCCAAAGATACGACCATGAATATTTCTTTGCTGGGGCTGACAAATCAAAGAATTTTCAAGGCGGGTATCTCTGAGAAGAATGGTGTCCCTATCTGCCAACGCTGGCATGTCACAGAATATTCTACCTTCAGCTAATAATTCTTCAAGTCTGTTAACTCCCCCATTTTCAATCTCCCTTTTGTCCTCCCCTCTCTTTCTTTTCCTAAAGTTATTTCTAGCTTCTGCTGCTTCATAGATCAGCTTTTCTGCTTCGCTCTCGAGACACAATCGATTCACTGGAGCAGCTTTCCCTGTCTTATAGTCACGAGCAACAAAAATGAAGTTTGCTGTCAGAGCAATTGATTCTGAGTGGTCACTACTCCCTGTAAGAAAATCCTCCAAGTTAAGGATTTCTCAAGTGTTGAAAGAACGAGTCTATGATTGATAAAGGTGAAAGCATAAACTTTATTTTGTGGGACTTAGTTATAAAATGAATAAAAGATTTAACAAAACAAAAAATAAGAAAGACAAGCAAGCAAGCAACATGCAATGCCCAGGCGATCAAAATCATTTTTATTTACCACTGTATTCAATGAAGAGTTAACCATAAAATGTAAGCTCCTAACTTTAATAAAAGGAAATTTATAGCAAGAATGGAAGTCTTGGTTGGTGTTGACAGCAGAGATAAGACCCGCAAGTGAGAAACTGAGAGAGATGTGAGAATAGCAGCATATAGAAAAGGAAAGAACAGTCTCTAGGTTACCATTTGTCACAATAATACAAACATTTGAAATATGTGGCTAGGGTTGACAAAGAAGTATTAGTTCCTATAAGGAGAGAAGATCTATATTCACGAATTTTGCGTCAAGTAAAATTTGGGGATGACGGCAATGCTGGCATACTTAAACTATAAATTGCCATATCTTAGGGGTACAACCATACAAGTCAAAGATCAAACGGATTAAATAGTATTGTCATCATGAGATTTTACCAGCCGATGTGGGCTTAAATAAGAAAAGTAAGATTAGGTCTCAAAACCAGGTTTAGGCTAGATCGTAATTGTTTTTGAACTCAACATATTCATACACTAGGTAGATATGAATATGGTAAATATGTAAAACACTTTCTGGTTCTCTGTAAGTATCAGTCTTTGTGACTAACTTAAAGATACATTTTTTTTTTTAGTATGAAAGTGGTTAACTAAATGATATTAGTTGATACACTTGAGCGGAGCAGCTAATGAAAAAAAGTTGCATAATGCTAGTAAATGAGTTCAGTTTGAGAAAATACCACTTGATGGCTGTATAACGTCAAGTTGAATTTCAATTGAAGAAAAGCCAACCCAAATAACTGCACCAACCATTTTCAGATCAGTGTCAACACTGATTGGCTTCTTCAGCACCATTTTATCAACGGAGGCAGTCACCAAATAGAGTGGTCTAGTAATGCTATCAACATCCGAGCAATGCTGATTCAACCAACAACAAGTTTAGCAGACACATCCCAATAATATATTAAAGTACATAAACTAGCACTCAAGAATGTCGCTTTCTAAAGAAAAAGTTCCAAAAATCATACAGCACACCTCATTATTATTCCTTGAAAGAAAATCAAATACTAATTATAATTACACCAAGGCAGTGTCGAAATACAAAAGCAAGGAAACACATTAAAGCTCCACAAGATCCATCCAACTATCTATGAAATGAAGATCTTGTTTGCACCAAAATATAAATGAGAAAGACAAACTTTTTAACCCCCCACAGAGTTCTCCACACCGTACGTATTCTACTATTACTCTCCAAATCAACCAAAAAATACAAAAGAGAGAAATATTCCATGCTTCTTTCTTTCTTGTTCAACTTTTCTCATCCTCCAACTTGCTAAAAGCTTTGCCATCTTGTAAGGTAATACCTATAACATATTAAAGAGGAATAGTTGATGTGCATAACTCCACCGCGAAGTTAACAGTAGGTGATCCACATCCTCACCACTTCTTTTGCTCATGCAGAGCAGCATCATTTCACTACTATGCAATTCCTCCTTTAATCCACATTATTTACAACCCAAATGCAACACCATGTAGAGAAAGTCACTTTCTTCAGTACCTTATTTCTCCATACCATTACTAGCATCCAAACTGTGTGTGACGTTAAGTTTCTGAAGGAATTCTGCAATGTCTCCCATTCCCAGTCATGAATGGATCTCCAGAATGAGAAATCACATAACACTTGAACTGCATCTCTTATAAATATTTTGGCTACCATTTGTGTCATGATTGAGACAAATGGTAGCCATTTGTGTCATGAAGGAATTCTGCAATGTCTCCCATTCCCAGTCATGAATGGATCTCCAGAATGAGAAATCACATAACACTTGAACTGCATCTCTTATAAATATTTTGGCTACCATTTGTGTCATGATTGAGACAAATGGTAGCCATTTGTGTCATGAAGGAATTCTGCAATGTCTCCCATTCCCAGTCATGAATGGATCTCCAGAATGAGAAATCACATAACACTTGAACTGCATCTCTTATAAATATTTTGGCTACCATTTGTGTCATGATTGAGACAAATGGTAGCCATTTGTGTCATGAAGGAATTCTGCAATGTCTCCCATTCCCAGTCATGAATGGATCTCCAGAATGAGAAATCACATAACGTTTGAACTGCATCTCTTCTTAATATTTTGGCTACCATTTGTGTCATGATTGAGAATATATCAGGAAACTTTATTAGCCAACTCTCCACTCATATATCCAACCAAAATTGAATGCTGTTGTCATTATTCATTATGAAGCCAGTGAATCTAGAGAATTCTTTCATTCACCTCATGATTCCTTTCCATACATGTCCCATCGGAAGTATTAACTTCATTGTAGAACCAACTATGTTGTAACATCCATATTTTGCAAGAACTACCGTCCTCATCATTTCTCCGCATGCAAGTCTCGATAACCGCTTCTGAATAAAGCATGCTGAATCTTTATTCTACGGACTCCCAAACCTTTTGTTCTAATTGAGGCCATGACCTTGTCGCATTCTACCGGCAAATATCTCCTCTCTATTGTTGCGTCACACCACAAAAAGTCTCTCATTAATTTCTTACTCAAGCTAATAGAAGCAAAATGGTGAGCAATAACATGAGTTGTGAACAACCGGCTTGAAAGTGTCACTTATGCAAGAGTTTTTACACCCCTATTGGAAAAATATTGCTTTTTCTATTCTCCAATCTCCTTTAAATTTTTCGCATCACCAGTCACCACCCTAAGGTAGGGTCAGATAAATGGGCTCAAGTAGAGTGGATGGAGTATAGAGGATTCAAGCCTATCTCAACTAGTTTGAGATGGAGGAGTAGATGAATGATAGAAAGTGGTATCAGATAAGTTCTCGGGAGATTAGCCACCTTATATCCATATGATGATGTTAATTCTTGTATGGTCTGTGCTTCTCCTACGGGAATATAATCTTACTTCATTATATTCATACATTGTTTGGATTAACCTGAAACCATATCAATATTTTTGAACAATAATCATACATATCTTATGTGTGATTCACACAATATCAATTTATATCTAGTAATAAAAGATGTGAAATATGGTTAGTTTCATTCATTCCCTCGATCGCCACAAATCTATTCAGAAGCCTATATTATGAATTTTCAATGAGTTATACTCAAGAGATAACGAGTTCCCTTGTCTAATGCCTCTATTACAAGTTTACAACAACAACAACAACAACAACAACCCAGTATAATCCCACAAGTGGGGTCTGGGGAGGTAGAGAGGCTGTCTAATGCCTCTATTATTACGGGAAAAGCCATGGGAGTCCCCTTAATCATGTATGGAGAACTTTACGGTGGATATGTGATAATGTATCAACTTTTTGTCCCCAAAAGCCCATTCTGCAGTAGTATTTATTTAAGAACTTCCTTATTACGTGGTCATAAGCTTTCCCATATTTGCATAGCACGTAAACCATGATCTTCCACTTCTGAGCCTCAAGTACGCCGTCTCATTAAAAATAAAACTTGCATCCAAGATTTGTCTTCCACTCACAAAGGCACTCTAAGTAAAAGATTCTAATCCATTACTATCCTATACCTTATTCATAGTATTTTTGCCATGATTTTGTACATGCTCCATATCAGATGCCCCTCTTCTCTTGGGCATCAAAACTATTAAATGATGAACTGAAACTTATCCCAAATGATCCACAAAATGGAAATATCTATGCATTCCAACACATCTTTTTTTTAAAACCATTTCCCTACAATGTTGAAGAATGTTAGGGCTAGAGTGCAAACCATCAAACCTTGGTGCCTCATTACCTACGCAATGACAAAATAACTTGTTTAACAACCTCTTCCTGAAAGGTTTCTCAAGCTTCTTCTCATTCCCATGGCTTATACTCGAGAAAGTAACACCATCCATGCCTTGTCTCTAGGATGCGTTCTTCAGTATGTAGTGTCTTATGTTGTGTCTGATAATACTGTAGCATCATTTGCCAAGCTCCATTATCCTTCAAGAGCTCGTCTCTGTTGATTTCTATTCTATGTTTTAAGGAAATTGTATCTTTTAAGGGCACTAACCATGCATTGGAAGAACTTGATATTATTGTCTCCCTCTTTCAACCAACTTATGTGTTTATGTTTTCAGCAAGTCCCGTATGTGGGAAAAATTCGTCCCAAACTATCTGTGATATGTCTTGCTGAATACTTATCTCAATCAGTCATCCCCTTTTCCTTTCAGAATATTCACTTCATGGAATAAGCTTTCAGGTTCTCTTCCTCAAATCCATTTTACTGCTTTCAGCTTCATCGTTGTTAAGAAAATGGATTTTGGAACAACCTCAACTTTAAAAGCTAGCTCACGAGATAAGAATTGAGGAAGACGAGAATACAAGTAGTGTGAACTTTTGTCATAACAGTTATGATTTTGCTTTATTGAGTTGAGGATCTTACGGAAACAGCCTCTCTATCTCCACAAGGTAGAGGTAAGGACTACGTATATATTATTCTGCCCAAACCCTACTTGTGGAAATATACTGGGTATGGTGTTGTTGTTATAACTATTGTGAACCAATATGGAGCACTCTAACTGTTAGTTTGATAGTAAATAGTAGTAATAACCCTAATCCCATATGTATTAGGAGTATGACATGTATTATATATATATATAGGGTTCATTGTATCATTGTCAACATTAATTAATATAATATTTTCTCTCGTGCTTTCTCACATGGTATCAGAGCTATCGTGAGAGATTTATCGTTGTGCATCAATTCCAGCGACTCCGGGAAGAGAAATCAATCAACCGGAAGTCTTTTTCCGACAAACACAGGCCTGCTGCAGTAAAAAAGCCACTTTTCATCAGTGTTGTGCAAAAACCAACACCAGCACTAAGTAGATCGGTCTCCGGCGACCAACCCTAAAAACAATCTCCGTCAGAAGAGCCTTCACGCGCTCCCATGCGCCTCCAGCAGAATTTTTTCCGGCGAGCGCCTGAGACCACGCGCCGGGGCGTGCGACCTCTTCCGGCCATTTTTTGAAGACGCTTCTTCAAGACAGTTGGGTCGGCTACTCATTCCGACCCTACCCATACTGTTTTCGTTTGATTCCGACAACTTTGAAATTTTCCGGCGTGAACAGTTCTTTTCCTGTGCTGTGAACAGTGTTTTCCCAGATTTATCTTCAGTTTTCATTCACTATACAAGTTAACTCAAGAATTTGAGAAATCAATTGTAGCAACATGGGATCTAATACTATGAATACTTGGATGGTCACTTTACCGGATTATATTGAGTTCCTTCAGTACAAAGCACATAAACAGACATCTTCAGGATTAGCCTCCGTTGTTCCAACAGATAGTAGTATGACTTGTGTCTCCCAATCTTCAACTTCCAAGTCTTGGGTCATTGATTCAGGTGCATCTGATCATATTTCTGGTAACAAATCTCTTTTCACTAGTATTTCATATTCTCAATCTTTTCCAATAGTCACAATGGCAAATGGGTCTCAAGCCATGGCAACTGCAATAGGTCAAGCAAGTCCACTTCCTTCCTTACCTTTAGACTCAGTTCTTTATGTTCCTGGTAGTCCTTTTAATCTCATAGCCGTTAGTCGCTTAGCCAAATCACCTAAATCTGCTGTTTTATTTCTTGATGACCTTGTTTTTATACAGGAACGCAGTACAGGGCGGATTATTGGTAGTGGACGTGAATCATATGGACTTTATTACCTTATCCTTGCAAAATCACATGGACTCGCATCTTGTCTTCCTTCAATAACTTGTCCCGTTACTGATTCACCAGATTTATTACATAAACGGTTGGGACATCCCAGTTTGTCAAAACTTCAGAAAATGGTACCTGGCTTATCTCACTTGTCCACTCTAGAGTGTGAGTCATGTCAGCTCGGTAAGCATACCCGCTCCCATTTCCCGCGGCGTCTTGATAATCGAGCAGAGTCACCTTTTTCTTTAGTCCATTCAGATGTTTGGGGTCCTAGTCGGGCCAGTTCTACCTTGGGAGTACGTGTTTTGTTCATGACCTTACTCCAGGAAAAGATAAGTTAGCTCCTCGTGCTCTTAAGTGCACATTTCTGGGTTACTCGAGAACGCAAAAGGGATATCGATGTTACTCTCCTGACCTTCAGCGATTTCTTATGTCTGCTGATGTTACCTTCTTTGAAACCCAATCATACTTCACAGGTCCAATTAATCACTTAGATATTTCTGAGGTGCTACCAGTTTCTTCCTTTGGAGATTCAGTCACTATCTCCCATTCATCTTCCTCCATAGCTCCACCACCTACAGTTCCAGTTGCAGCTCCACCACCTATAGCTCCAGTGCCACCACCTAGTCCAGTTCCACCAACTATAGCTTCAGTGCCACCACCTAGTCCAGTTCAACCTTCTACTGCTCCACCACTCTTGACTTATCATCGTCGTCCGCACCCAGCATCAGGCCCAGCTGATTCACGTCCTGCACCTGACCCTGCTAATACTGCAGACTTGTCTCCTCTTGATCAACCGATTGCACTACGAAAAGGTATACGGTCCACACTTAATCATAATCCTCATTATGTCGGTTTAAGTTACCATCGTCTGTCATCATCCCATTGTGCATTTGTGTCATCTTTGTCCTCTGTTTCCATCCCTAAGTCTACAGGTGAAGCATTGTCTCATCCCGGATGGCGACAGGCTATGATTGACGAGATATCTGCTTTACATACCAGTGGTACTTGGGAGTTTGCTCCTCTTTCCTTCGCGTAAGTCGACTGTTGGTTGCCGTTGGGTGTATGCAGTCAAAGTTGGTCTACATGGCCAGGTTGATCGACTTAAGGCTCGTCTTGTTGCCAAAGAGTATACTCAGATATTTGGACTCGATTACAGTGATACTTTCTCTCCCGTGGCTAAAATAGCATC
>MDKH01187669.1:0-52448 GCA_005239495.1 Nicotiana undulata
TCTAGCGGGTTCAACGTTAGACGCAGTCATGGACCGAAGGTGGGATTTTGGGTCGTGACAACGAGTATTCACATAAGTAGATTTTTAGAGTTACGAAGCTCACCCAAAACTGGAGCATATTAGAAGAGTTTTATTAGATATGCATAACCGAATTAAGTTCAGAAAATCATTACTTATATTAATTAGAGATTTGTTCTTGTAATGAAACCATTAAATGTAAAGACTTCATCCATACCATAGAAAACATATCAACGGACTGGGTCTCCACCTCTAGGAATCTAACCCCCCACTTCCGACATTCTGACTCATTTTCCCCAGGTGGTCATGTAGTTGAGTTGTAGCTGCAATGAAACACGTAGCCTGAGTGCTCTGATGAAATATGACTCTCCCAAGTCTAGGGAAATTTCTACCACTAGCCGACATAAAGTATCATCGTGCCCTGAATCGTCCAAAATTTACAATCATTTTTTTGAGTCCTTAATGAGTCTGGGGACTCGCCCTCTGGCTATACGAACCAACGTAGGAGTATGACGGGTTAACCTATCGAACCTGATGGCATATTCTGATACTCTCTTATGACCTGACACAGCCATGACTTCCACGCTGGGTAGACTTTTGTAGACTTCAAGTTGTTTGAATAACTCCTTTGGTACTGAGGTATATGGTTATTAAGGACGTAGAAGTACCGAAATTCCCAGCTTTATCTCTTGCAAAATCCCCGGCCTTATACATTCCAAACCAAAACCAATATGACACATGGCCTCGCAATCTATTCCTTGACAGTGGACCTCTCCACGTTGCACAAGTCATAAGTCATAATACCTGATAATCCACGATGTTAAACTTCACAGCTCATATAAATCAATCCCGTTGCTTTAAACTTATTCCCATGGTGTGCAATACCTCATAGAGGAGGTCAAGAAAATCATGTGGGTCCTCAAAAGATATACCACTGAAATGGAGTGGAACTTGTTGGTAACTCGTCCAACCTCAATAAACGGACTAGTGCATCCTGCAACCATGGAGTAGCTATAAATCCTTCCGGAATATGATCTAGTCCACATATACTGACTGAGCTAGAACCTCCGCATCTAGATCCATTTGAGACTGTACAATAGGTGCTGATGTTCGAGCTTTAGACTGCGCTCTGCTTCTGTCTCTTCCCTTGATCGTAGCTGTCATTGGGGCTTCATCTCTTGTCTGGTCGTAGACGCTTCGCATGTTGTCGAGATTAGTGAGAGGACAAGAGTAGGCAAGTTCAATCATCAATGATAGAATAAATTCGCACGATGGAGATGAAGAAATGTGGAGTTATTCCTAACTTTGCAGCCTCTGGGGGATAAATACAGACGTCTTCGTATCGATCCCTCAAACTCTACCAAGTTTGTCCGTGACTTGTGAGACCTAAGCAACCTAGAGCTCTGATACCAACTTGTCACGACCCGAAATCCCACCTTCAGGCCGTGACGGCGTCTAACGTTGAACCCGCTAGACTAGCCAGCGTGTAAAATTTCACTAACCAATTAACACTAAATTAACAGGAATACTAGAAGCAATTTTTTAGTTTAATATACGAGAATAGATAAATACAGGACTAAGTGATAGAAACAAATACAATACATTGTAACAATCCCCCAATCTGGAGTCACTAACTCACGAACATACTAAAAGATTACTACAAACAAGGGGCTGAACAATAACTGTATACAACTGTGTATGGAAATAAATGAAAAAGACAGGAAGGAAGAAAAAGGGATAGAGGAGACGTCAAGGCCCACGAACGTCTGCGAGTCTACCTTGCAATCTCCAAGGTAGACTGAAGGATACTCCCTCTAACGATGTCCACTGGGTCCGGTTGCGGGATCTGCAAAACATAAAGAAGTGCAGGTGTAACATCAGTATAACCGACCCCATGTACTGAGTAAGTGCCGAGCCTAACCTCGGCCTAAGTAGTGACGAGGCTAGACCTGACAACATACATTAACCTGTTCTACTCTACAACATATAACATGGAAAAGAGCAAGAGATAAGCAGATAAGCATGGGTCACGGGAGCAGTTAATGGGGGTAACAAATGAGAGATAAAACAGTTAATAAAACACATAGGAGAAACAAGAGATCAAGTAAACAAGAATGTGAATGTAACAAATATAAAGTGCAAACAATGTAAATAATGGCACGGCATCACCCTTCGTGATTTTACTCTCTTCCTCACAATACGAAGTATGAGGTAAAATAATATGAATCATGGCATGTAAGGAAATGTAATCATGGCACGGCATCACCATTCGTGCTTTTACTCTCTTCCTCACCATGCATTATATGATGTAATCAATGTGAATCATGGCACAACATTAACCTTCGTGCTTTTAATCAATGTAAATCATGGCACGGCATCAGCCTTCGTTCTTTTACTCTCTTCCTCACTATGCATTATATGATGTAATCAATGTAAATCATGGCACGGCATCAGCCTTCGTTCTTTTACTCTCTTCCTCACTATGCATTATATGATGTAATCAATGTAAATCATGGCACGGCATCACCCTTCGTGCTTTACACTCTTTCTTACCAAAACAATGACAAATATCAAATGGCAAGGAATGCAGCATAGTGGAAATACACATCATAATTGCCCGGCAAGGGGAAAAATATCAGCCACTATCATAACAATTGCCCGGCTAGGGTCTCAGCTACAACCAACCTTTTCAATTATATCTCTTAACAAATTGGATCCTCAATCTAACCATCATATCACAAGTTTATCAACAAGGATTTTCAACAACAATTAACTTCCAAGTAGAATCAATTTCATAATACAATGATTATGGAATTAATAACAAGAATTTCATCAAAATAGACTCACGGCATGCTTGACACACAATGCATAGGTACTCGTCACCTCACCTATGCATTGAACATGATAAACACTTAGCACATAGCACTCACTACCTATTCCCTCACCGAAGTTAGGCGAAATACTTACCTCGGGTCCGAAATTAGCAAATCAAGCCTCTAACACTGCTTTTCCTCTCGAATCCGACTCCAAAATGATAATATCTAGACATAATTAGCTTAATAACATCAATAATGACTCAATAATTCAATCCCATAGCCTAAATATACATTTCCTAGCATTCTTCCAAAAATTTCAAAATTCGACCCCGGTCCCGCTTGGTCCAAACACGAGGCTCGGACCAAAACCCGATCATCCATTCCCCACGAACCCAAATATATAATTTGTTTTGAAATCCAACCCTAAAATGAGGTTGAATTTCTCAAAATTCCCAAAACCCCTAATCTCTACTTTGATTTCATGTTTTTAGACCTAGATTCTAGTGATTAGGGAAGGAAAATGGAAGAAATTGTTGTTAGGAACACTTCCCTATGGAGCTATGGAGGAATGGTCTCTCAAGAATCGCCCAAAAAGAGTGGAGAAAAAGAAGTTGGAGAAAATGGGTCTAACCTCGTATATTTTCTGTTTTTGAACTCTAAAAATCGCTGGGCTAATTTGACTATCGCGATCGCGGCAAATGCCCTGCGATCGCGGAGGGTACTGGAGGCAGACTTATGCGATCGCGGAGTAAGGTGTGCGATCGCGGAGTTTGATGACACAGAATATTGCGAACGCGGCCCAGTTTCTGCGTTCGCGGAGAACAACTTAGTACCCAGCCCCCAAACCCAGGACTACACTATGCGATCGCGTGTGGCCCTCTGCGGTCGCGTAGAGCTCTCCCCACCACGCTCCGCGATCGCACCCTTGGACCTGCAACCACGTAGGGTTATTTTACCCACCCCAACCCCTTGTACATCGCGATCGCAGGAGTTGCACCGCGATCGCGGAGAAGGAATCCCTGGACACCAGATGACAGCAACAAAACCAGAAAATTCAAAGTCTTTTTCACTCCGATGCCTATGCAAAACTCACCCGAGCCATCGGGGCTCAAAACCAAAAACAAACACGACTACCAAATAATCCTACAGACTTATTCATGTATTCAAATCACCAAAATATCATCAAAAATAAGGAATTACACTCCAAAACTCATAGAATTTTCTTAAAACTTCATAAAGCTCAATTATTCAAATTTTGATCCGAAACACGTCTTATTAAGTCCGTTTTACACCAAACTTTACAGATAACTCATATAACATATATTAAACTTGTTCCGGGCTCTGGAACCATAATACGGGCTCGGTAACACAATTTTCACATGAATATTCATTTTCAAAAAACCTTTATATTTTTCAGAAAATAATTTTCTTTAAAAATTCATTTCTCGGGCTTGGGACCTCGAAATTCGATTCTGGGCATACGCCTAAGTCCCATATTTTTCTACGGACCCTCCGGGACCGTCAAATCATGGGTTCGGGTCCGTTTACCAAAAATGTTGAACAAAGTCAACTTTATTCAATTACTTATTATAAATACCATTTTTCATCAAGTTTTCACATAAAAGCTTCCCGGCTACACGTCCGGGCTGCGCATGTATATCGAGGTGAGATTAACGGAGGCTTTCGCGGCCTCGGAACACAGATTTAGCTAAATTAACATAGGATAACCTTTTGGGTCATCATAGTACAAAACTTTCAGGGCTCGAATTCGCATGCTTAGGATTGAACATTAGGGGGATAATATCTGATACAGCAGCAGAAATGCCACAAAAATAGGGACTGCGAGAATCGAGATCTATGTTTCATCAGGACCGAGACTATGAGAACTGAGATCAATGTTCATCTTGACCGGGGACTGCATTATTAGCCCCGTAGAAATAAGTTGTACAAGTTAACCACATATATTGGAAACTTTATTTATTTAAGCAAATTAATGTCTATGTACTTTAAAAAAATAGAGGGAATAAAATAAATTCCTTTTATTTTTATCTTATTTCTTGTTCAAATGATTAGTTAATTATATCGTTTGAAAGATAACAAAAACTTCAAATGCTTGTACCGGAATGAACATGATACGTCCTCTTCAAGAAAACCGTAAAAATAAGGGCACTCTCTTATGAAACCCTCATAGTAAAGAGTAGATTTCGGGAGTGTTTGTGCCCAGAATTAATAGATATCGGATGAAAAAATGTAGCGGAAGCTTTAATCAACTAAACATAAAAGGGAAATTTTTGCACAACACTTATGCAAGAAATTATTTTACTATCAGGTACCGAACATGATGAAATGTTTGTCATAATTACAAAATACACTTAAGAAAAAGGAAATATTATACATCATTGCCGCAAGAAACCGAAGGGAGAGAAGGATCTACGTTTCCCATATAGAAGAAGGCGGATTCACTACCGGTTCAGGATCTTTATATTCTTTAGTCTCCCCTTCAGTTCCCGAGTACTCGGGACCAATACTAGAGGAGTCAATCGCAGCGGGCCGAGCAGGAAGATTTTCACGAGCAGATAACTCGTGTTTCGGACATGGGCAATACAATTATTTATATTAGCGATGCCCACTTTGGCCTCCAACAAGGTCTTCCTCTTCATATGATATATGTCATAGGTCTTCTCGAAGACAAGGGAATCCTCTTGATCTTGAGTTATGCCTGAAGTTTATCGATTTTGGCATGTATATTCTCTCTTTCCGACATCATGGTGCAGAGGCGGGCGTCGAGCTCAACATTTGTAGTTGAGTGAAACATGTTTTTGTACATAGACCTCTTAAGCCTCTCTTCCATTCGGACCCTTTTCTATTTGGCAGCATTGGCCTCCTCGGTTTTGGAGCATAAGTTGGCCTTCAAATTGTTGATTTTCTCCTCGAAGGTAGACTTGCGCCCGGCAGCGGAGGTTGCGACATATTGAAGTTCGGCCCACTTAGACTTAGCTTCCTGAATATTTTCATGTAATTGGGTAGCTTCTTTGTTGTGGTCCATTCTATGTTGTTCACTCTGCTACAACCGAGCCTCAAACTCGTCCATCACTGCAGCTTTTGCCTCTAGCACCAAGAGGCGCATAGCGAGCTGGTTCCACTAAGCCAAAAGTTGATCTGGTTCGGAAGCAAGACCTTGTTTATCAAGGATAAACCTTTACACGCCCTCATAAACAAGGAGGTTGGCATAGAAAGAAGAGATTAGAACTAAAGCTACCAGTTCAACATATACATATCAAAAAAGAAAGAGAGGGGGAAACTGGTAGGATACCTGTGCTGCACTATGCATGTTGTTGTTTATCAGGAACTCCCCAAAAAGGGAGCCCAATTTCTTCCAATCTTTCTCCGAAGCTAGTGGCTTCAGAAAATTCTCAAGATCCACCAGCTTGAATAAAAGATGACACTCTTTCGAAACCGAAAGAGTGGAACTTCTCTTCCCTCGACGATCTGGGAAAGGGGTTGAATAATCGTGCCCCATGTTTTCGTGGTCAGGTGACCGAGAAGGAGAAACACCCCTTTCGTGATTAGTTGATGCCGGTGGAGGAGAGGTAGTTGGTATTGGTGGCGAAGGAGCAGTTGGCGTTTATGGGCGGGAAGTTGTTTGTGTAGAAATAGAAGAAGCAGTTATGGGAGGATAAGTGTTGTTTGTTATTTGCTTGGTGGTCGGGGGAAAAGAGGCCTAGGGTCCGAACTCCTTGGACCGGAGACAACAATAGAGGCCGGGAAGAGAGAATTGGCATACTCGGCCAAGTCCATCTCACCCAAAGTGCATGGGTTTCTTCCAGTGTTGGGATTTTGAGCTCCCCCGGCTTAGCATCCGGATAATCTGATGAAGATCTCCATTGAAGGGAAGCCTCTTCATCAGTAGCTTCTCCTTCATCAACAAGGACCATTGTGTCCGACTCAAATGTTGTTTTCTTCGCTCTCTTCTCCTAGTTCCCAGCGGAGGAGGAGATTCTCCTTTTCGATTGCTTTTCCCAGACTGGGACTACGAGAGGAAGTATCTTCACCGAAAACTCGGGCAGATCCACGAGCTCTACTTCGATCGAGGGAATTTGGCAACGCCCTCTTGGCCTCATCGAAATCCTCTTAAGCATTGACTTCGGGGCAGACGACTGAGCCCCTCCGAAAGCCATGTATAACAAAAAATAGAGTTAGCAATTTATTCATGAAATTCCTTGTGTTCGTACAAGGTAAAAGATAGAAGAACTTGGTTTACCGTGATTTTTGGCCTTCCACCCGTATTTGGGATCCGTCTCCTTCCACTGCCAGGATTCTAGGGTTGTGATGTCCAAAAGTTGTTGAACCCCTTGGTCTTGGTTTTTAACATGTGACGGTTCCATCGGGTAGCTGAAACGAAAGAAACAGAAAATTAGCAAAAGCGGGAAAAAGTCTTTTACGAATAAAGGAAGTAGGGAACCGAAAACTTACCAAAAAGGTTCAATGACTCGGAAAAGGCTTGAGTTGTTGTCGGGATAATGTCCTTGGTACCAATGACGACGAACCGCTCCATCCATCTGCATTTGTTGTCATCGTGTACGCTGGTGAGTAGAGTGTGGTGACCACTCTTGCTAAAGTTTATTACTCCCCCACGAAAAATATTGGGAGAGTAAAGATTCATAATATGTGCAAGAGTTAGGGTTTCCCCCGTATCAGTGCACAATTGATGAAGGCAGACCATCATCCGCCATATCGATGGGCCTATTTGCGCTAAGAAGACCTGATATTGGTGGCAAAACTCCAAAATTATTAGGTCGAGCCTTTCACTCGACCACCAAGAGAACGGGCCCAAGGTAATGGGACCCCTTTTTGGTGTATGTAACCCGATCCACCATGTCTAGGGCGAGGATTTCATGATTGGGTCAGTTGCAGTCCTCCTTCACAGTTGGGATACTAGTAGGACGAATAGGGGAGGGAAACCTGCATACTAGCCAAAACTGGTGGCCTTGGGAAGTTGCAAAAGGAGTTTTTTCTTGGGGGTCGTTTGCAGTGCTGAGTTAAAGGGGTATTATGGTGCTAATAGTTGGAGGCTCAAACTCTATGTCAACTTCCTTGTCTTTTATTTTCTTCGGGCCTCAACCAAACAAAAGATCGGTTTTACCGAAGGATGCAGTGTATGAAGATATGGTGGTAAGAGGGTTGTAACAAAAAGTTCTTCTGAGAAAATTGAAGGTTGTTGAAGTTTTTAAGCAAAGCAAAGAAGAAGAAAAACTTAAGAAATTTGTGGGAGTAAAGAAGAAAAAATGATGAATAACTGAGAAGTTATACACGACAAAAATATGGTCATGATTACCTCAAAAATCGAAATATTTGTTCTATCGTGGGGAAACATGTGTTCGGACTATCAAATGCGAGAAGACGTACGTCTTCCAAATGTCAGAGTCTATTCAGGAACTTTCCCGCCAAGCAAGGAATCTTCACCTACTTTCCTGTAGCACTAGGCCGCGTCACCGGAAAGTAGGGAGACTATCGTATGGGGTAAAACTGATCGATAATATGTGGTCAAATGGTATGACATGTGGAGCCGAAGATAGACAAAGGACGAGTTGGTAAATAATTAGTACCTAATGCGACGTGTGAGACCGATATCAGATTAATTCCGAAGGGAACATAGTCAGCGGTTGAAGTTCCAAGATTTACCATCGGACATCATTCAATGAGAAAATATTTGTGAGCGTTAAATGAGTAGTCGTTACAGATAATATTTGCATTCAAGGCCTGTCATTACATACTCATCAATGACACTTTTATTGTCATTTAAACAGGAGCTTGATCCTAGGATCTTGTTTTCCTAGGTAGAACTATAAATGGCGGGGTTAATAGCCATTGTAAGGACATGACACACTTGTACGCAAAAGCTATACTATTTTGCTCTCATACTTCGCTATTTAGCTCTCAGTTTAAAAGCTTCATCATTGCTTTATCTTTATTTTCAGTTTTGCTCTCAGAAAGGCTGAATTTGGAACCAGGCTTGTTATATTATTTAAATTCAATCGCCAAATCTTAATTTCTGTCTTATTTCTTTATTGTTTTAGGGCCAAGTCGATTTGCTTGTCTATAAATCACGTTACAAATTCAACTGTACCATTTTATGGGTAAACAAATACAAACTAATATATCATGCCCAATTTATCATAAAAGGTATTATAACACATGCTTATAACTCAACTACGTAAGAGAAATGCATCGATATATAGCATCTAAGATAAGACAATGGTATAAATACTCTATTACACGCTCACTACTTAATTAAAAGCATTCATGCAAGTTCTAAATCATGACGTTGAAAAAGCAAGCCTTATTTGAGAGGTTAAAAGTCTCACTTTCCTTAAAATGGTCAACCTTAACTTCGCTTGAAAAGCCCAAGTTCACCAAGACTACATCCAATCACCTCAATCTATGTCAAATATGGAATAACACGTCCAAATTAAGAAAATTTTCGTTCCTATACCATATAGGAAACTATATTACCAAATATGTTTATAGTTTGTATATTACCCGCCATGCTAATAGTATTTCTACAAAATATAGACAATTCATTAAATAAGAAATCATTGTAGCTGTATGCTTCTTTATTTAGGCGCGCTAATATTGGGGAATTAAAGATTCTTTCAGATATTTCATTAAATAAGGAATCATTGTAGATGTAGTCTTCCTAATTTAGGCGCGCTAATATTGGGGAATTAAAGATTCTTTCAGATATTTCATTAAATAAGGAATCATTGTAGATGTAGTCTTCCTAATTTAGGCGCGCTAATATTGGGGAATTATAGATTTTTTCAGATATTTTCAAACGCAAATCACGCTGTATTAATTTTCGTCTCTTTTCTGATTTCACAAATCAAAAACGATTAAAATTTCTACAAAGCTTCTGCAAAAAACGCAATTATGTCGAAAATCCTAATTATGCTACAATTGAATGGGAATTGGGATATTAAAATTCAATGTACCCAGTTTGTAGATATTTTGTAGATAAATTGTAGATTATTTGTATTCTAATTGTAGATGTTTTGTTTTCTCTTTTCACAAATCAAAAACGACTAAAACTTCTACAAATCTTCTGCAAAAAACGCAATTATGTCGAAAATCTTAATTATGCTACAATTGAATGGGATATGGGATATTAAAATTCAATGTACCTAGTTTGTAGATATTTTGTAGATAAATTGTAGATTATTTGTATTCTGATTGTAGATGCTTTGTTTTCTATTTTTACAAATAAAAAATGACTAAACTTCTACAAATCTTCTGCAAAAAACGCAATTATGTCGAAAATCCCAATTATGCTACAATTGAATGGGAATTGGGATATTAAAATTCAATGTACCCAGTTTGTAGATATTTTGTAGATAAATTGTAGATTATTTGTGTTCTGATTGTAGATATTATGTAGTTTATATAATAACTAGATAATTGTTCAGTAGGAAAGGATTTATATGCTAAAATAATGTAGATGAAGTACTGTTTACATTCAACAATATTGTTTAGTTCTAGCTTCAGCCCTAATTTGACGCAGAGAAAGACTATGCCTCTTATCTTCACTTGCATGAGCAGTTTTTCCATTCTTTTTATGTGAATGTGGTGATAATACACCCAAATCAAACGATGGAATATCTGCTTCTCTTATTTTTTTAGGGTTGTTCTTTGAAGGTTTGTTCTTCTTCATTTAGAAAATTTGAAGCTGAAGGTAAATGGGTGTACGAACTTTGAAGAATAAGCTTCAAATTTGACTGGTTGTAAAAGAAGAAGCTTGATAATGGGCGTTAATGGTGGGGGTTACAAATATTTCTTTGGTTTTGGCAGAAGAAATAATGGGATTTTGATACAGAAATCGTGGGTGTGGGAGGGAAAAGTGTGTGACGGTGTGAGAATTGGAGAGAGAAACGTGAGGGAGTGGGATTAGAAGGAATATACAGTACAATTAAATTAGGAGTGTAATTAATATCCTTAAAAACCACTAATGATATAGAATTGATAATTAGGTATACTAATGTAATTATATCAAACCTTAAGCATTGAGTATAATAAAGTTTCCTATATGGCATAGGAATGTAAAAATTCCACTAAATCAAACCTCAGAATAAATCACATAACCCGATTACCCATAAGCTCGTGACTCTAAAACTAAGTTTAGTTTCTCATTTACAGTTAATTTGCATGCTCAAATCTTAATTTTATCATATTAGGAAACTATGTCAAAATTTCTCAATTAATTCTTTCAATCGCATGGCTTTGTCAAAATCAAGTATACTCATCGTAGAGTATTAGAGAATCTTGATTTATGCTGAAATCCATCCATTTCTGGAATCACCCGCGAGCCCCACCTCTCCATAAATGGCAAAGAATGAAGTCTGAAATTTGTCAAAGTCCAAAATCCAGGTCAGGCTTTCTACGCAATCACGGACCTTCTCCCGTGATTGCAAAGATCAAGCTCAATCAACTCCAAAGTCTTTTTTCGCAATCGCGACTGCCTGAAGTGATCACGAAGGCATTTTGCCTATCCCTCAGTCCATTCACACTTTTCTCTCCGCGATCGCAACCTCCAGGTATGCAACCACGTAAGATATAATTGGCACCAATAAAAAATTGCAGTATTTTCAAGTTGCAATCAAGTCCGACATCTCGAGCCCCTTGGATCTCAACCCGAACCATACGTGTAAGTCAGAAATAACTCTATCAATTAATATACATGTTAACAACACTAATTTGGACGCAAATACTTAAAATAAGGTATATGATTGTTATAATAGCGAATCTAAGGTTTTAATTTTATGAGTTTAAAATTTATGTTCCATTTTTTGAACCCTATCACTTTGTTTGAATTCTGAGTTGATAATTTAATATTTTCGACAATTCCAATAAATTTTACGCAAATAAATTTAGATTTACTAGTATTTTACTCTGAACCCACATCTAAACTACTAGATACGACCCTGTTGGACACTTAGGCCCCTAGAAAAGTATTAACTCATGTTTATGCACTAAATAAGTCAATCTAAGCAGCCAACTGAATTATTAAAGTTAGGCAACCTATGTAAGCAGCTTACTAGAATTGGCCATTTAAGTATTGAAGTCCGGAGAAAAAATCGCACTGTGATTAATTTATGGTCAATTTTAATCCGGCTTTTGTGGCATCTTCCAGCACTTTTATGGCACATCGATCTATTTAGTCACTTGCTAAAACCAGTTGTTTAGCTGTGGCTGGTAGAACTTTTACCTTTTATCTTTGTTGTTTCCCAAAAGTAAAGTTAGTAGCGGGAACTTAGTTATCTTTTGGTCAGGTTTTTTAGGGTTGGTTCATCTGCTAGAATAGGTCCCGAACGCCTCACTTCTTTTACTTTCGGTGCTTATATTCAATTATAAGATAGTCACCTACTAGCACATACAAGTATATGCGACCCACTTGTAAAAAAGTCATTGAAAAGTCGGGTGTCAAATCCACGTTGATTTAGATTAGTTACCTAAGCAAACAAGAAATTAATATATGCTCAACTTATCAAAAAATGGTGGTTACGACTAAGTTAATATTGCAGAAATTAAACAAGCAATTAACTAGACTAACAAAAAAAGCAAGTGTTTATGAATACGACTTAACCAATTGAGATGAAGATTTTAGGGTTGTGATCAGATAAAGGTGTATAAAAGTATATAAAAGTGTATAAGATGCGTTTATACACTCATATACATTGTTATACAAGATTATACATAATTATACAAAAAACTGACTTCGTATTCCTCCTTGCGTCTTTTCTGATATTTAACTCAAATCTTGATCAAATCTACTCCAAATCACTTCAAATTTAAATTTTGAACTCATTTTGATATTTTCAATCAATTGGAACAACACTCAATCCAAATAACTAACAAACTAAAAAAATCCTATTTTCGAAAGCAAAGCTTTGAATGCCTTCAATGGTGGATTTCTACTATTCAATTATGTGAGAAGAAGAGAGTGAAAACAATGGTTATGAGTACACAGATTTAACTCCATAGCATTTAGAAACAATGGTTGTAAGAACACAGATTTTGAATTTGCTAGTGCTTTCAAAATATGTACAATATGGGCTAGGTAGGGTAAAACTTAAAAATACGGGCCATTTTTTTATTATGGTGTGAAGTCATATGTATTTTCTTGTAATTTTTTTTTTACCGATAGTCATATTGTTTGGTCAAAACTTAAAACATCTATTCTTCCAAAATATTTAGAAAACAAATTGTTTTATGCATGTTATATAAATCTTAATGAATAAAATGTAAAAAATAAAAATACAAAATTGGATTCTTGTTAAACAGCCATGAAACTGAGTTACACCTGCAGAGGGTGTTAGAGAATATATTTGCCTTTCATTAGTTGTATAGAGATTTATAAGAAAAAACTTTATAGTATCTTAGGTTATTCCACCTATTGCCTTTAACACTACCAATTTCGGTCGAATGTGCAAATTCTTCACACTTAACACCAATGTTTCTGTTCACGCTCTCAGTCAGTGATTGGTCACTCATTAATGCACATTAACCGAAGGCGGCTAGAAATGAGTACATATACCTTTTGGGAATCGAACTCGTGTACAGACCATATGAATAAATTACACAATGAAAAATCATTACTTCAAGCAAATCTGATGTACATCAATAATCCATTCTATGACACATGAATTTCTGGTGTGTCAAAATTTTCAAGGGCCTAAGGGACCTCGGGTAATACTCACACCAGAATATTTTTAAAGAAATAGTTTTGTAAACAAGTTTGGAAAGCCAGCCCCAGTGTGTCAGAGTTCGGAGAAGTCTCATGGACTCCTAAGCAGTGCTCACACTGAGAGGGGGGAGGGGGGGGGAGGGAAGAGGGGACAGGACCCTAAATATCCAAGAGTAGAAGTTGAAAATAGTATATAAGAGTAGGGGATAGTTTTAGGAAAACAATTTGGGTTTTAGAAGTGCATAAAAACAAGTTACAAGATCACAAACAAAACAGAATCAGATTGGCTGCCAATAATCACAACAAGAATAGGAATCCTGAATTACAGGAGGAATAGGGTCACAATTAAGTCAAACAAGGTTTCACATTGTTGGAATTGACTTAGTTCATTAACTATTGATATAGACATGTATTAAACAGAGAACAACATGCTGAAAGTAAGTGACTAATCAGACAGTCATACAAAAGGTAGCAGGAATTTAAAGCACATTATTCTTGAAAGAAGTACACAGAAACCATGAGTTGATCAGGAACATGTTAAGGTAAATTATCAACACATAAAACAGGACATGAATTGAAGCATGCTAGTTGAGAAACAAGTAACAAGTGTCATGGACCGAACATGAATATGCTAGTGTGTATTAACCATACTAACATATTGGACAGGACAAATTAACAGGAGTTAAGTCATGCTAGTTATGAACAATAAACATAAGACATAAGCCGAACAAAAGAACGTTTGAAGTCTAACTACATAGCATATAGAATGATAACAGAAGTGGAGGCATACCAGTTAAGATATAACAACAGGAAAGTGAAGGCAAATAGGATCCAAGAGTCTAGCCTTGGCTTTCAGCCGGCTAGACAAAGCAGCAAATAGAAGTAACAGAAAGAACTACAATTGAGAGTGTGTGAGTAAGAGTAAGAGTTTGTATGTGTGTTTCTGTGTCTTTCTATGTGTGTTCGTGTGTTTTCAAAATCAGAATGGGTTGATTATATAGCACTTAGCAGAGTAAAGAAAATAAGAAAAAGAATAATTAAGAGTTCACAAATAAGGTATACAAATAAAATTAACCAGTTAATTGGAGCTAAACTCAATTAATTAACACAACAGAATCCGGAAAAAACCCCTTAAATTAGGAAGAATCAATTAACAACCCAGTTAGAGGTTTAATAGGGTAAACAAATCAATCAAAAACCATCTAGGGGTCGGTTAAGGCAATTAAATCCCATAAATCAGGCTAATAACCTAATTAAGACAAGTAGTACCAATTATGAGTCACAAATAAAGAAAAATAAGTAAAATAACAGAGAAATACCAATCTGAACAGAAAATATAATTTCGAACCCTAATTAGGCAAATAAAATTAGTCAATCTCTATTAATTGACAAGACAAAGAATAACGCGAAAATATCAGAACAAATAGTGAAGTAATTAGAAACCCTTGGGATTAGAACACTTTTTGCAGAAACTCAAAGAGATGAAACTCTAGTTTTAGAGGAAAACTAAAATCGGTTAATAATAAGAAAAACGGAAGATTTTTAAAGAGAAATATCAGACACACATAAAATCGTCTCAGATCTACAAAGATCTGAACAAACTCGAGTAGAAAGTGACTAGTTGTTTTTGAAAAAAATGACAAGATATTCGCCTATTCTCCACGAGAATTCTTATTTATTGTCAAAAATGTGAAGAAATAAATTCATCATTCCACTACACTGGATTCAAGAACTCGAGAATGAACTAATGCCCTGTTCAAGTATATGGATTGACATCCCCGTAAATGGTATTTTCTGTCGAAAGAGTATTCTTGCTTATTTGGATGATCCTCGATACAGAAGAAAGAGTTCGGGCATCATTAAATATGGTACTGTAGAAACGCATTCAGTCATCAAAAAAGAGGATTTTCTTGAGTAACGAGGAGCTAAGGAATTTAGGCCAAAATACCAAATAAAAGTAGATCGATTTTTTTTTCATTCCTGACGAGGTGTTGGGACCCTGCAGATCCACTTTTTTTCCTATTCAAAGATCAGCCCCCTGGCTCTGTGTTTTCACATCGAGAATTATTTGCAGATGAAGAGATGTCAAAGGGGCTTCTTACTTCCCAAACAGATCCTCCTACATCTATATATAACTGTTGGTTTATCAAGAATACGCAAGAAAAGCACTTCGAATTATTGATTAATCGTCAGAGATGGCGTAGAACCAACAGTTCATTATCTAATGGATCTTTCCGTTTTAATACTCTATCCGAGAGTTATCAGTATTTACCAAATCTGTTCTATCTAACAGAACGCTATTAGATCAAATGACAAAGACAATGTTGAGAAAAAGATGGCTTTTCCCGGATGAAATGAAAATTGAATTCATGTAACTGGAGAAATATTTTCCATCCCTTAGCCGGAAAGGTATGTGGCCATGAAAGAGGGATTAAGTGGAACATAATTGACTGGGTGGTAGAGTCGTAGAAACGCTTGTTTCTTCCATATTTTGGACATTAGCTCCATGGAAGAATATGTTATTGCTGAAACACGGAAGAATTGAAATCTTAGATCAAAACACTATGTATGAAGGGTATGAACTGCCTAAACAAGAATTCTTGAACAACAAACAACCAGTACAACAGAGAGTTGTATGCTGCGTTCGGGAAGGATGAAACGCTCCCAAAAAGGAATCTATTGATTCTTTCCCAATTGGTTGGACCGTAGGTGCGATGATTTACTTCATGGGCGAGGTCTCTGGTTCAAGTCCAGGATGGCCCAGCTGCGCCAGGGAAAAGAATAGAAGAAGCATCAATCTGGTTTGGAACCAGAGGTTTAAGCAAATAACATGAAAATAATAGTACTCACAAACATGGAGATGAACACATGCAGGTTCATCGAGAAAAACTAATGGTTTAGACCGAATTTGAGTTGAATCTCTCAGAAATTCCTTCAAAAAACAACAAAATCGAACTACCATTGAAGATAGGAGGCCGAGTGGTGCCTAACATCAAAGGGAAACCCCATGGATTGAAGGGTTTCCGATGACGGCGGCTAGGGTTAGGGGAGAGAGAAGAGAGAGAAGAGAGGAGGGAAGGGAAACATGGACGGGGGAGTGAAGGAAATGACTAGGTTTAGGGGTCGTTTGGTGTAATTAAAAAAGAAAAATGATCCTGGACCGTTGAACTTTTGAGATCAACGGCCAGTATTTGATCTGAGGGGTTGGGTGTCACGACCCAAACCGATGGGCCGTGACGGGTGCCTGAGTCCTACCTGTCAAACACCCCTAAGCATATGTCTAAGATATGAACCTGTATGACATCTGCTGTATTACGAAAATAACATATATGAAGGAAACCTACCATCAAGGCATATGTACATATATGTGCAGAATACAGTGGGAAAGCCGGCAAGGCTGCAATAGACAATTATACATCCAAAACTGAAAGTCGACGAGGCCACATACAACCCAATTAGACATACTGTCTGTAGACCTCTAACAAAAACATAACTGTACAAAGACGGTACTGAGCCATGTCATACCCATATACATATATATGTACAAATGTATCGTACCAAAATCAAAAGCAGCTCCGGTTTAAATGGAGCACGCCAACTCTCACTGATCACGGATCCTAAAAAGGGGGACCGTCAGCTTGCCTACCTGAACTTGCGGGCATGAAACGCAGGCCCCGTGGAATAGGGCGTCAGTACGAAAAATGTACTGAGTATGTAAGGCATGGAAATTAGTACGAAAAAGGCATAGATGAAACATGGAATACTGAAACACATCTTTAAATCTGAATAACTTTGTAAATTCTAAAAAAATTATAACGTCATGCACGTGTGTGTAAATGTCATGCCATGCATAGGTATGGGTGTACATAATATCATCAAGCCACTGAGGGCGTCCCATCATATCATCTCGGCCACTGTGGGCAATATCATCAACATATACCAGCTGATCAGGTGGTAGTGCGTATATAATGCCGTAACCTTTTCCCATATCCCATATACATATACATATATATACATATACATATATATATATATATATATATATATATATATATATATATATACACACGTATATAACACCATTTGAATCATGTTTCAGCCACTGTGGGCAACACCATCATCATATACCAACTGATCAGGCGGTGGTGCGTATATAACGTCGTAACCTTTTCCCATCTCCCATATACATATATTTACATATATACGCGTATATAACGCCATCTGGTCATGGGTCAATGCATATGTATAAATGAGTGAAATATATGAAAAATACATAATAATCTCGATATCCTTTTCGGATAAACCTTTCCAACTGCGTATTATTTTGAGACCCGTGAACAGAAGATAATAATAATTCTCATGGGGAGGAAAGAATATAGACACCCCTACTATTTCTATGAATAGAGTAATTTATAGAAAACTGTGTATTTGCTCGTTCCTTAAGTATAATTTGGAACATGCAAAAAGAAAGAAGGGAGGGCCTTAACATACTTGTTCCCGGAATTATTTGAACGAATCTGCTTTGAACGTTTTTGAACTGATGAATGGATTTAAATATAAAACTTGCTCCAATATTTCTTGGTTTGAAATATAAAGAAGGAAACGTTTCTGATTTTTGATGTCTTGGAAAGAGACCCTTTTGAAGTCTTTTGGTTCTCACATTTTGTTCAAAGTCAGATTTGCAAATTGTTGGTTGAAAATGGAAAGCTTCTGCTTTCAACGTCTTTGAAGATGAAGATGAATTGCAGATGGTGTCTTTCTTATTGAATTGCTTTTAAATCTCAAAAGTTGATTCCAAAGTTTTATTTGCTAAGACTTATCATGTAACCTATATCTTAGTCACATTCCAAATTTAGCCATCTGGCACTAATGACTTACTTAGTCATCTCCCAATGTTGGGGCTTTTTTCCATGTGGGGTGGGGGTGGGATTTTAATAATTTTTATCCACTTATTAGTTAACCGGATAATGTCCCGTTACCCGGTAATTAATCAATCACCCGTATAATTAAGAATTATTTTAAATTACCTGAAAATACTACTCATTTTTAATATACTTTATACATTATACTACTGTTGTCATATTGTACCTTGCATGGTACTGGTTTATAATTATCGGGTATTATCGCTCGACCCGTATTTTATTTCAAATTATCCACTTTCAACGAAACTCATTTTCTTTAATCCGTGTACCCCTTTATCCTTCATAACACTTATTTATTGCTTATTTTAAAAAAAATAACGTAAATACGTTAACGTCAAAATGATCTCATCCCTGAGTCCACGTCGGTCAACCGAAGGCAAAACTTTTAACATACAAAAACACGAGATGTGACATCCTTTTCCCCTTAGAAACATTCGTCCTCGAATGTTTAACCTTTCGGGATTTATATAACCTTGGTAGAGTCACCCTTGTAACAACGCTACTACCAATTCTTCTTGTAGAAACCCAGTAATTTAACGCCATATAGGATCACAATCATTAATAACGACGATGGCCTCACATGACCAATAACAATAGCTAGCACAAAATTCGTACATGCACCTTGAGGTTATGACGTCTCAATCGGACCCTTCTTTGGAAGAGAAAATAGGTAGGGATATCTAGACTTCATGTCTTCCTCGGCCTCCCAAGTCATTTCTTCCACATTGTTGTTCCTCCAAAGTACTTTCACGGAGGCCACATCCTTATTCCGTAGATTGCGGATTTGTCGGTCTAGGATGACAACATGAATTTCCTCATATGACCAGTCCTCTGTAATCTGTACATAATCCGTGGGCACCACTCGGGTAGGCTCGCCAATGCACTTCCGTAACATAGATACGTGAAAAACGGGATGGACAAACTCCAACTCTGAGGGCAATTCTAACTCATAAGCTACTTGGCCAACTCTCCGAATGATCCTATAAGGCCCAATATATCGTGGCTAAGTTTGCCTTTCTTGCCAAACCTCATCACACCCTTCATAGGTGACACCTTTAAGAATACCCAGTCATCAACCCCGAACTCTAAATCTCATCGCCGCACGTCCGAATATGACTTCTGACGACTCTGAGCTGTCAATAGTCGATCCCGGATAAGCTTTACCTTTTCTATGGCTTGCTGAACCAAGTTTGGCCCATGTAATCCAGATTCTCCAACATCGAACCACCCTATCGACCTACACTAACATCCGTAAAGAGCTTCGTATGGAGCCATCTGAATGCTGGAATGGTAGCTATTATTATACGCGAACTCAATAAGCGGCAGATGATCATCCCAGCTACCTTTGAAGTCTATTACATAAGCTTGTAGCATATCCTCCAGTGTTTGAATAGTACGCTCAGCCTGTCCGTCTGTCTGGGGATGAAATGTTGTACTAAGACTTACTTGAGTCCCCAATCCCTTTTGGAAGGACCTCCAGGAGGTAGCTGTAAATTGAGCTCCTCTATCCGAGATAATAGATACAGGGACACCATGCTGTCGTACTATCTCCTTGATATAAAATCTCGCATAATCTTCTAAGAATATGTAGTTCTAACGGGCAGAAAATGGGCTGACTTTGTGAGCCTATAAACAATCACCCATATCGAATCGAACTTACGCTAGGTACGAGGTAAGCCTACGATGAAGTCCATATTGATTATCTCCCATTTCCAAGTCGGAATCTTCATAGCCTGCAAAAATCCACCGGGTTTTTGATGCTCAATCTTAACCCACTGACAGTTATGACACTGAGCAACAAATTCTGCTATATCCTTTTTCATTCCGTCCCACCAATATACTTTCTTGATGTCATGATACATCTTTGTTGCTCCTGGATGGATAGAATAACGAGAATAGTGAGTTTTTCCCATAACCAGTCAACGCAACCCTGCAACATTAGGCACACACAATCGCCCTTGATACTTGAGAACTCCATCTTCTGTAATTTCAAATGGTGTCTTCTCCTTCTGAAGGGTGGTGTCCCTATAACGAACTAACATAGGATCCTCGTATTGGCGCTCCTTTACTTTAGTTACTAAAGAGGATGTTGTTGTATCTTGAAAAGTAATTCCAATATCACCTGAATCTAGTAACCGAACTCCAAGACTAGCTAGCTGATGAACCTCACGAGTTATTCCCCTATTTTCTGGCTGCAAATACGATAGGCTACCCATAGATCTACAGTTGAGGGAATCAACTACTACATTCTCCTTCCCTGGATGGTATAAAATTTCAACGTCATAGTCTTTAAGTAGCTCCAACCATCTCCTTTGACGTAGATTCAATTACTTTTGGTTGATGATGTACTTGAGGCTCTTATGATCCGTATAGATATCAACATGAATGCCATACAAGTAGTGCCTCGACATTTTTAGTGCATGAATCACCGCAGCTAACTCTAAATCGTAGGTCGGTTAGTTCTTCTCGTGCTTTCTTAATTGTCTAGAAGCATAAGCCACAACCTTACCATGCTGCATCAGCACACAACCCAATCCAATGCCTGAAGCATCGCAATAGATAACATAACCATCAGTCCCTTCTGGGAGCGTTAGAACCAGTGCTGAAGTTAACCTATCCTTTAATGCCTGGAAACTCCGTTTACAAGCATCAATCCATTGAAACTTTGCTCCCTTCTGAGTCAACTTTATTAAAGGTGCTGAAAGGGAAGAAAATCCTTCCACAAATCTCCCGTAATAACCCGCCAATCCAAGAAAGCTACGAACCTCCGTCGGTGTTGTGGGCCTAGACCATGTCTTTACTGCCTCAATCTTTTGTGTATCCACCCGGATGCCTTCACCCGAAATGATATGCCCAAGGAAAGTTACAGAGTTCAACCAGAATTCACACTTAGAAAATTTTGCATACAACTTCCTTTCTTGTAGAACTCTGAGCACACAGTACGCAGATGGCCAACATGCTCATCCTCTATATGAGAATATACCAATATATCGTCAATAAATACAATTACAAAAGGATCTAATAAAGGCCTGAACACACGGTTCATCAAATCCATGAATACTGCTGGGGCATTGGTCAGACCGAACGACATAACCCGAAACTCAAAGTGCCCATATCTAGTCCTGAATGCTGTCTTCGGAATATTTTCATCCTTAACCCTTACCTGATGGTACTCGGACCTCAAGTCTATCTTTGTAAAGCACTTGGCACCTTGCAACTGATCAAATAAGTCGTCAATCCTCGGGAGCAGGTACTTATTCTTGATCGTCACCTTATTCAGTTGCCTATAATCAATACACATTCGTAAGGAACCATCTTTCTTCCTTACAAACAACACAAATGCTCCCCACGGTGACGTACTAGGTCTGATAAAAACTTTTTCAAGCAAGTCCTTTAGTTGTTCTTTCAACTCTTTTTGCTCTGCGGGGGCCATTCTATAGGGAGGAATAGATATTGGGTGAGTATCTGGTAGTAGGTCAATAGAAAACTCAATTTCTCGCTCTGACGCGAGACTTGGAAGTTCATCAGGGAAGATATCTGGAAACTCATTTACCACAGGGATGGACTGAATGGTTGGTAACTCTACTTCCACATCCTGAACCCGAACTAAGTGATAAATACAACCCTTTCTGATCATATTCCTTGCCTTGAGATAGGAAATAAATCTACCTCTCGGCGATGCCGTGTTACCTTTCCACTCCAAAACAGGCTCCCCCGAAAATTGAAATCGGACTATCTTTGATCTACAATCAACGTTGGCATGACAAGAATCCAACCAATCCATACCCATTATAACATCAAATTCTACCATATCTAACTCGATTAAGTCTGCTACGGTAGGTCGACCATGAACTATTATTATACAACCCTTATATACCTGCTTAGCTATCACCGAGTCCCCAATAGGTGTAGATATCTCAAAAGGTTTAACCAACTCAGGTTTTATTTCAAACTTACTAGAAACCAATGGAGTAACGTATGATAAGGTGGAACATGGATCAATCAGTGCATATACATCATATGAGGAGACTGATAATATGCATGTAACAACATCAGGCGATAACTCTTGGTCCTTTCGTCCTGCCAACGCATAAATGCGGTTCTGAGGGCTGCTCGAGCTAGATGCTCCGCCTCTGCCTCTACCACGACTCATTGGTGCATGGGGACCTTGCCCAGGGGGGCGTACTGATGATGACGATCCAGCTATAGATCCCGCTGGATGAGCTACGCTTGCATCACCTCTTATCAGATAATCCCTCATAACGTGGCCCGGATAACCACAAGTATAACAAACACCTAATCCCATACGGCACTGCCCGGTATGCTGCTTACCACGTTGAGTACATCGTGGCAAGGGTGGCCTCATCTAATTTGACTCACCCCTATACTGAGAACCTGAGTCCCTAAAATTCTAACCAGGCCCTGAATATGTAGAACGATCAAATCTCTTACCACCAAACTGAGGGGGTGCGCTAGCCGAGGGCTGGGATGGATATCTCAAATACTGCTGCCTCTGACCACCTCGAAACTCACCAGAAGGACCCGAAGACCTCGCTCTCTTATTTTGGGCCCTATGATGCTCACGATCGGCCCTCTGTTTCTGTTTACGCTCCTCTACACCCTGAGCGTATGCCTGCATACGAGAAATATCCATGTCTGGATGAAGTGAAACCGACATACAATCGTTAAGCAAGTGAGGCTCTAATCCCATTACGAACCGGTGAACCCGATCCTCCATCTTAGATGCAATAGTGGGAGCATACCTAGCCAACGAATCAAACTGAAGATTGTACTCCCGAACACTCATGTTTCCCTACCGAAGGGTCAATAACCTATCAACTCTGGCTCGCCTAAGCTATGGTGGCAGATAATGACGAAGAAAAGCTTCTGTAAACTCCTGCCATACCGCTGGAGGGGCATTCTCACCTCTTGACAATTCCCAAGACTCGTACCAATTAACTACAACATCTCGGAGTCTATAGGAAGCTTCCCATTTGACTCAGTCACAGTGGCCTTCATTACCCATAACGTCCTCTGTACTCTATCAATAAATACCTGAGGGTCCTCATTCGGGTCTGCTCCAGTGAATACCGGAGGGTCTAAATTAATAAAGTCACGAGCCCACGCACTCATGGACCTATCTGCGTGACCGATACCTGTTTTCTGACGCCGAGCATGTGCGGCTACTAATCGGGTCAATAACTGAACAACATCTCTCATCTCCTAATCCGTCACATCCGGCTGAGGTGCTGAATGTACAGGGGCGGGCGCTGAAGCTAGTGCCCTTCAAAGCTCTTCTGGAAAAGGTGAGGTATGTGAAGTATAAGATGGAGCCTCACCATGAGATTCTCCCTGACCCCTGGTAACTTGTGGTGCTCTTTGGGGGCATTGCTGAAAATATAACGTATCGTTAGGAACATGAATTCTTGTGTTGCACGATCTGAGATAAAAAGAGAGGATAACATCCTATATGTCCTGTAGCCTCATGTTTATAAGTGTGGTGCACGACACACCCATAAACAAGACTCTACTAGACATGGTCTATAGACAATCCTAGGACAGAACTGCTCTGATACCACTTCTGTCACGACCCAAACCGATGGGCCGTGACGGGTGCCTGAGTCTTACTTGTCAAACACCCCTAAGCATACGTCTAAGATATGAACCTGTATGACATCTGCTTTATTAGGAAAATAACATATGTGAAGAAAACATACCATCAAGGCATATGTACATATATCTGCAGAATATAGTGGGAAAGCCGGCAAGGCTGCTATAGACAATTATACATCCAAAATTGAAAGCTGACAAGGCCACATACAACCCACCTAGACATATTGTCTGCAGACCTCTAACAGAAACATAAATGTACAAAGACGGGACTGAGCCACGTCATACCCATATACATATATATGTACAAACGTATCGTACCAAATTCAAAAGAAGCTCCTCTTCAAATGGAGCACGCCAACTCTCGCTGATCAGGGATCCTAAGAAGGGGGACCGTCAGCTTGCCTACTTGAACCTGCGGGCATGAAATGCAGGCCCCGTGGAATAGGGCGTTAGTACGAAAAATGTACTGAGTATGTAAGGCATGGAAATTAGTACGAAAAAGGCATAGATGAAACATGGAATACTGAAACACATCTTTAAATCTGAATAAATTTGTAAATTCTGAAACATTTATAACGTCATACACGTGCGTGTAAATGTCATGCCATGCATAGGTATGGGTGTACATAATATCATCAAGCTGCTGAGTTCATCCCATCATATCATCTCGGCCACTGTGGGCAATATCATCAACATATACCAGCTGATCAGGTGGTAGTGTGTATATAACGTCGTAACCTTTTCCTATATCCCATATACACACACACACACACACACATATATATATATATATATATATATATATATATATATATATACGCGTAATAACGCCGTTTTAATCATATTTCAGCCACTGTGGGCAACATCATCATCATATACCAACTGATCAGGTGGTGGTATGTATATAACGCCGTAACCTTTTCCCATCTCCCAAATACATATATTTACATATATACGCGTATATAACGCCATCTGGTCATGGGTCAATGCACATGTATAAATGAGTGAAATGCATGAAAAATATATAATAATCTCGATATCTCTTTCGGATAAACCTTTCCAATTGCGTATTATTCTGAGACCCATGAACAGAAGATAACAATAATTCTCATGGGGAGGCAAGAATATAGACACCCCTACTATTTCTATGAATAGAGTAATTTATAAAAAACTGTGCATTTGCTCGTTTCTTCAGTATAATTTGGAACATGCCAAAAGAAACAAGGGAGAGCCTTAACATATCTGTTCCCGGAATTATTTGAACGAATCTACTTTGAACGTTTTTGAACTAATGAATGGATTTAAATATAAAACTTGCTTCAATATTTCTTGGTTTGAAATATAAAGAAGGAAACGTTTCTGATTGTTGATGTCTTGGAAATAGACCCTTTTGAATTCTTTTGGTTCAAAGTCAGATTTGCAAATTGTTGGTTGAAAAGGGAAAGCTTCTGCTTTCAAGGTCTTTGAAGATGACGATGAATTGCAGATGGTGTCTTTCTTATTGAATTTCTTTTAAGTCTCAAAAGTTGATTCCAAATTTTTATTTGCTAAGACTTATCATGTAACCTATATCTTAGTCACATTCCAAATTTAGCCATCTGGCACTAATGACTTACTTATTCATCTCCCAATGTTGTGGCTTTTTTCCATGTAGGGTGCGGGTGGGATTTTAATAATTTTTATTCACTTATTAGTTAACCAGATAATGTCCCGTTACCCGGTAATTAATCAATTATCCGTATAATTAAGAATTATTTTAAATTACCTGAAAATACTACTCATTTTTAATATACTTTATACATTATACTACCGTGGTCATATTGTACCTTGCATGGTACTAGTTCATAATTATCGGGTAATATCGATCGACCCGTATTTTATTCCAAATTGTCCACTTTCAACGAAACTCATTTTCTTTAATCCGTGTAGCCCTTTATACTTCATAACACTTATTTATCACCTTTTTTTTTAAATTACGTAAATACGTTAACGTCAAAATGATCTCATCCCCGATTCCACGTCGGTTAACCAAAGACGAAACTTTTAACGTACGAAAACGCAAGATGTGACATTGGGCGGGTTTAAAAATTGGGTCAGGGTATTGGGCTATGACTTTTAATTTGGCTGGGGGTAATATCTGGGCTAAGGTCCAAAATTAAACAAATTAAAAGTGGTTATTTGTTAAATACCCAATTGAATTGATAAATAATTTGTAAAATTAATTAATAAATTATAAAAAATAATTTTATGCATAAAAATGATTTGAAATAATTACTTAATATTATAAAAATACAAAAGGTTATTTTCTGGTGAAATAAGGTTATTATGCACACAGGAGCTATTATTGTAAAGTTATTGCAATCATAACCCTAAAATGTAGATATGGCTATTCATGAGATAATTAAAACTTAGTATAAATATAAATGATAAAATTAAGCAATAAAATTATTATAAAACCATTTGTGATGCAATTAGTAATTATTTATATAATAAAAATACTGGAATAAATTAATTAAAAATCCTTTTAAAATGCAGAAATTATGAAAAACTATTAATTGATGCTCATGCATTGTTTTGAAGATATATATGCATTTTTGAAAATAATATAGGGAAAAATTGGGTATCAACACCGTGAATATGTATCAGGATCTGAGACAGCATTATTGGTGGAGGTAGATGAAGAAGGATATTGTTGGATTTGTGGCTCGGTGTCTCAACTGCCAGCAGGTTGAGTACGAGCACCAGAGACCCCGTGGATTGCATCAGAGGTTGGATATTCCGGAGTGGAAGTGGGAATGGACCACCATGGACTATGTTGTTGCGCTCCCACAGACTTTGAGGAAGTTCGATGCTATTTGAGTTATTGTGGATCGGCTGAGTTTGCGCACTTCATTCCTGTTGGTACTACTTATTATTCAGAGTGGTTAGCTGAGATTTATATCCGGTAGATTTTTTGGATGCATGGTGTTCCGATTTCCATCATTTCTGATAGAGGTACTCAGTTCACATCGCAATTTTGAGGGCTGCACAGAGAGAGATGGGTACTCAGGTTGAGTTGAGCACAACTTTTCACCTTCAGACAGACTGGCAGTCCGAGCACACTATTAATATATTGGAGGACATGTTGCGTGCTTGTGTTATTGCCTTTGGGGGTTCATGGAACCAATTTCTGCCACTCGTGGAGTTCGCATATAATAATAGTTATCAGACATGTATTCAGATGGCTCCGTATGAAACTTTATATAGGAGTAGGTGTAGATCTTCGATTGGATGGTTTGAGCCCAGTGACGCTAGACTTTTGGGTACATATTTGGTGCAGGATGCTATAGATAAGGTGAAATTGATTCAGGAGCAGCTTCACACGGCGCAGTCTAGGCAGAAGAGTTATGCAGACAAGAATGTTCGTGATGTATCTTTCATGGTTGGAGAGAAGGTTTTGTTAAAGATATCACCCATGAAGGGTGTAATGCGGTTTGGGAAGAGGGGCAAGTTGAGCCCCCGGTTCATTGGGCTTTTTGAGGTACTTAGGAGGATTGGGGAGGAGGCATATGAGCTCGCTTTGCCACCCAGCTTGTCGAGTGTGCATCCAGTGTTTCATGTTTCCATGCTTCGGAAATATATTGGGGACCCATCCCATGTTATGGATTTCAGCAAAGTGCAGTTAGAGGGTGATATGACTTGCGATGTGGAGCAAGTAGCTATTTTGGGTCGACAGGTCCGGAGGTTGAGGTCTAAGGATATAACTTCAGTCAAGGTGCAACAGAAAGGGCAGCCGGTGGAGGAGGCCACCTGGGAGACCGGGTGGGAGATGCGGAGCAAATATCCACACCTATTTGAGACTCCAGGTATGTTTCTAGACTTGTTCGAGGATGAACGTTTGTTTAAGATGGGGAGAATGTAACGACCCGGTCAGTCGATCCGAGAGTCTTAGTCCATTTCCCTCATTTCTACTTCCTTTAGTGATTTTCACTTCTAATGTATGATATCGAGTTGGTTGGTTTGGGTTTGGGATGTGATTTTGGAGTCCGGGTTAGAATTAGGCTTGAATTGGCAAAATTTGTAATTTAGAGATTTCCGGTCAGTAGAGGAAAATTTTATAATGGGTCGAAATGGAATTCTGGAAGTTGGAATAGATTCGTAGTATCATGGTTGATTTGTGTCAAACATTTGAGACTATTCGGGCAAGGTTTGCTTGGTTTCGGAGTCCTTTATGAAACTAGTAGTTTTGGGGTTCTTAGACTTGAATCCGAAATTCGATTTGATGTTTGATGATATTTTAGGCGATTTGTAGGTTTGATTAAGTTTAAATGGTGTTATGGGACGTGTTGGTGTGGTTGGTTGAGGTCCTGAGAACCTTGGGTGTGTTCCGGATGGTTAGCAGGTGAATTAACTATTGGAAAATAGGGTGCTGGTATGCTGAGGGAGTGGTTGGTGTTAAGAGGGGGTTCTCTAAAGTTTGGAACGCGGACCGCGCTGGAAATTCATGGTCAGTAGTAGAAGTTCGCGAGGGCGGCACTTTTTCTGCGGTCAGCGGTGAAAGCTGACGCGAACAGTGGAAGGATATGCAAGATCTCAAGAATTTGGAGAACTGTGCGGCCGCGGCGGGAATTCTGCGGACCGCGGTTCGGGGCTCGCGGCGGTGCTGGCTTTTTCGTTGTCAGCGAATAGGAGTCACAGGGTGCACTATTGTTTGCACAAAAAGTAGATCAAGCTTTTTGCTAGACCAATTTAGAGTGAAATAGAGGGTAAATCTTAACTTAACATAATTAACTCTAAATCAAAGTGTATTGAATATGAACATCAAATATATTTGAGTTTATCTAACTCTCCTAACAATTACAAAAAGGGCCTAGCATAAATGACAGGCTTACATCTTTGATACGTTGTTCCATGCTCCTGCATATGAAAGAAAGAAAGTGGGATGTCTCTCTGAGGGTGCTAGATTGATTGTTGATGAACTCGTTGGGGAGGCCCTTCTCTCTCTTCTCCTGGATACCTCTCTTTGTTGAGGGTGTTAGATTGATTGTTGCTGAACTCATTGGGGAGGCCCGTATCTCTCTTCTCTTGGACCCCCCTCTCTGTTGAGGGTGTTCCTTTATTTATACTCCCATATTTCCGTTTATCCAGTGGTCTTTAACTGACGGGTCCTCCAATGGTAATGTCCCTTCCCCATTCCTCACGACGGGCGTTTAGACGGGCAAACCCATCATCAACTCGATCTCAGGTATGACCGAAGTGACTGACGGGGTCGTACTCTACAAGCCGTGACCATGGTTTGGTTGACCTTTCACTGCGTCCTTTAATATTGGCCTTATAGACAGATTTTGACCTATACAGTTAGTCCTTCCGCCTGTAGGGGTCGCCTTCAGGCGAGCGCAGTGGGCGGACCTTGTCATTACAATCGTCAAAATATGAGCATTCGACTGTCTTTGGATAGGCATGTCGAATGGATCTCGTCGCTCTCTAAGTCGAGGCAAATTTTGGGCGTGGGCGTGCATTTTTCAATGAGGAGAATATGTGACGTTTCGAAGGAACATGTCAGACTTGTGTGTTAGTTAAAGTGACATTAATTCGTCAGGTGTCAAGCATGTTTATGTTGTGAGCGTCGCATCGTTTCTTGTGCTTATTTCGTTGCTTTTTTAAAAAGGCGGCGCATCATTTTTGGTCTGGTGCTTTTGTACCTATAAGTAGGGGAATTTTGTCTCGATATGGCACTATCCAGATCATGTTTAATAAGAATCCTTTGAAATCGCAGGCTATTTCTCGTTCGTTTATACTTTCCAAGAGTGCAAACGACTTTCGTGACTGCCATATCCTTCTTCCATATTCCCGATTTGTGCTCGTTTTACAATGGCTAGTTCTTCTTTGAAACCTAACCAAGTTTTCAATGCTCGATACCGGATAATGTTACCCCTCTCTTGATGAGGAGACGAGTTTTGTGGAAGACAAAAGTTTTTTGATGGCGGATGAGGTGGTGCGCCGCCCGGGGAAAACTCAGAATGACTTTAACCACCCTAATGAGGATGACCTGCGCCGACACTTTTGATGATGGATGCGGCGGCACTTGCTGCCTTTAAAATTAAGTGGGGGGATCCCGGAGCATGTTGAACTTATCCTGGCGGGAGGTGACATAGTTCACTTACACCGCCCAGGGTATTGCGCTTTCTACGCATACCCTTTCGTCATTGGGTACACACTCCGTCTTCCTTCATTGGCTGTAGATTTCTGCCATTTTTATGAGTTGTGTCTGGCCTAACTTACCTTGTACATATACAAGATTTTCATGATCCTGACCAAGTATGCTGAACTGGCCGGCCGTGACGTTTCTCTTCGTCACATGATGCACCTCTTCGCCCCCCATTTCCAGAGGGGGACTATGTTGCACCTCTTCCATAGGGGTACGAAGAGTTTGGTGATCGGAATGGATGACAGGACCAATCGCCATTTCTAGGAGCATTTCTTCTTTGTTCGTACGGAACATCTGGTGTACGACCCCGCCGGATTCCCCGAGACGTGGAATTTTTCCCATGAGTATTCCTTCACCTCCTCTTTCTATGTCAATTAATTATTTATATCTTGCGACCTTGCTAGATGGTCATTGATCATTTTCTCACATTATTCTCTTTGCAGTTGAGAGGTCACCTCCCCCGCTAGTTAATGACATTCACGACTGGGTGGCTACGGTTCTGCCTCAGACCGTAGGGATCCGCGAGTGGGCTCGCCTCCACGAGAGGTTTGGGCGCAGACCTACAGTTAGTAAGTCACTTTGTCTTGGCTTTACCCGTACTCCCTCTTTGTATATTTCTCTAAACTTACGCAGGGTTGCCCCTTGTTTTGACACGTCAGAGAGGGTCGAGAAGAGCGAGGGCTCCCCATTAGCGTTTCGTCAACCAGCGGCTCCTCTACGGCCCACGCTGGTGTCTTAATGTGAGCGATGACGCTGGGACCTTGACCCCAGCTACACGTATGGAGGTGGCTCCCCAACCGGAGACTCCGGTTCTGTCGGTTTGTGCACCCGGCGAGTCTTCCCTTGCTGGCAGCGGAGAGGCCCTTTGGAAACGCAGAGGGTAATACTGGAGGAGGCTTCAGTGGCTGCGACATCTTCACGAGGTGAGCCCACTTCGATGGTTCCTTAGGTTGGGGTCAAGTCCGACCAGGAGGCGGTGGAGAGGCCCTCGGTGGACACTCGTGAGGTTGGTATGCCGGATTCACGGGGTCCCTAGGCGGTCATGACCATCCACAACAGACCCTCATCATCTCGGCAGGACCCTGTCCCTCATTCGACCGAGGAGAGAGGAAAATGTGTCGTGGTCGAGGACTGTAAGACCGAGTCCAACATTTATCCTGATGATGTGAGGATGTTCGAGGGGGGCTTTACCATAGCCGTAGTGATGGCTGAGGGTGCTTCATGTATTCTGGAGATACCGTCGGATCTCAATCTATTATAGGATACGGTGGAGCTGGTGCCGCAGTTTGATATCCTTTGTTCACCTATTGAGAGCGGAGCTCTTCAGTCGATCAACGATTCTCAGTTGTCACGTGGTATAGCCGCGATGGGTATAAAGGTAAGTTCCTTACCGTCTTTGCTTTGAGACTATTTGCGTTTTCTAAACTTTACTCCATTTTTCGCAGACTTACATGTTGGAAGTTGAAAGTGCTCGTAGGGCCAAGACGAGGACAGAGATTTCTCTAAAGATGGTTGAGAAATATCAGCGGTATCGTGACAGATGTCGTGAGTTGCGCGAGTGGCTTAGAGCAGGTGTTGGTACCCAATCTACTAGGGAAGAGTTGGATATGAGGGGTGAGGATTTGATGCGGTCTATCCGTAATTGCAGTGAGTTGGAGGAGCTGCTACATGCTAAGGAGGAGGAACTTGAATTGGGCAAAGGATTCTCCACAGAGTGTGAGGACCTTCAGGTCAGAGTGCAATCATTGCAGGCTGAGCTCGATCAGAGCGTTGTCAGGGTGAAAGCTCTTAGTGCGGAATAAGCGTAAAAGCTAGCCGAATTGGAAAGGAAGGTGGTCGTATTGGAGCAGGCTGAACGTGCTCGAGAGTCAGCTTTGGCGAGAGCAGCAGCGCTAGACGAAACCATCCGTGTCCTCAGATTCAAGCAGGAGTCTGAGAGGGCGACGACTACATTGAGGGAGGCTAGGCTTAAGGAGCGCATTTGTGAGATTGATCAGGAGGCTTCACGTTTGGGAGATCAGGTCGTGGCTCTTGTAGCCAAGAAGGCGCGATTGTTGATTGAGGTGGAGTCCACCTCTGCTTCTACCCGTCGCCATTTGCATGAGTTGTGGGTTAATGTTGAAGCCTAGCGGGGCATATATAAGAGTTTGTGGGAGGCGGGAAGCATTTCTGAGGCCGCCTTTGAGGGTTCTCGGGCGAAGGCACGTGAGGCTTGTGTCAACTGTGGTTATGATCCCCCGTTGCTGGAGGTTGGTGGGGGTGCTGATGCCAATGATGGGCTTTCTGATGATGGCGGCGAGGACACCGATGGAGGTCACACCGAGTGAGGGCATTGTTGCAGCCTTTATGTTTAGCTTTCTTTTTGTATGTTCTTGTTTGTTTTCATTTCTTCTCTTTTTTGGGGTTGTTTTGGCCTTTTGTAAGATGTAGTTGTTGCATTTGAGATTGGAACAATTTCTCAGACTTTACTTGTGTATATCTTGGTTTTTATTTTGATACACTTCTTTGCATACCTGTGTGGACTTTTGGACTTCATTGTGGCATCGGGTGTAGGTGATTCGAGCGAGATCGAATATAAATGATTCGAGCGAGGTCGAAAAATGATTCAAGCGAGATCGAATATAAATGATTCGAGTGAGGTCGAATATAAATGATTCGAGCGAGGTTGAATATAAATAATTCGAGCGAGGTCGAACATAAATGATTCGAGCGAGGTCGAATATAAATAATTCAATCGATGTCGAATATAAATGATTCGAGCGAGGTCAAATATAAATGATTCGAGCGAGGTCGAATATTCATGTAGTGGAGTGGTGCGGAGTTGTACGAAGAGATGCTGCACGTTGCTTTGTTTACTTGTTTCATTGGAGAATGTTACATTATTTGACATGTATATTTGAATAGTTCATCGCCTACCTAGTCCCTTCATCGGTTCGGCTGGAGTAGACGATAGGCGTAGCGATGAATTACCATCTCGAACTTTGTGGCGACTTCTTTTATCTTGGATAGGGTAGGTTCCCTGTGTGTTCGACATCGGAGTTCGACAGTTCCTATTGGGTTACGATGGGTAACCGTAAGGCGGACCCCAACGAGAAGTTGTACTGGTGACCCTTTGTGCTAGTTTGAGCGATGTCGAACTTACTTTGTATTCGGCGATGGCGATGGCTGATGTCCCTAAGGCGTTATTTCGAGCGATATCAAAACGGTAACTCATTATAAGGTCGAGCAAGGTCGAGCTTTCATGAGATTTGGAAAAGACCGATGGCCGTAGTGTTGTTATTTAGAGCGAGATCGAAATGAGAACCCATTATAAAGTCGAGCAAGGTCGAGCTTTCTTGAGATTTGGCGATTACTCGTCGTTGTGTTATTCATGCGTTTATCGCGGCGAGTTCTGCTCGTTTGATTTTTTACTAGGGAGTATTGTGTTCCATGGGCGAATCTCAGTTAACTTGGCTTTGTTTTTATTGGAGAGTACTGGACGTCTCATGGGCTGTACTAGCCCGCTGTGATTTTTTCTATTGGAGAACACTGGGCGCCTCTTAGGCGAGTCCCATTCTGCTGCACTTTGTTTCTATTGGAGAGTACCAGGCGCCTCTTGGAGAGTCCTAGTCCATTGCACTTTGTTTCTATTAGAGAATATCTTTGACTTGTATTGCCCGTCTGGATGTTGCGGCCGAGTCTCAGTCCGGGTCCGTTAGATATGCACGAATTAGGAAAGCGTGTCATACTCTGTTCACAAGTTGTATAATGTGTGTGGCTATGAAGACGGGGTGGGGTGTGTCCACTATTTTAAGGGTTCACGCAACGGGCTATTGTTTCATGTCAAACAGTATTATGATCGTGCCAAGTGCACGGCGATCGGGATTCCGCTTCCATCACGCGTGTGACGAGCCCCGATTAATTCCATAAGAAGAGCCGATCCAGATTGGATCGGTTGTTTTTACCGCTTACTCTTATGCATATTTTTGGTCGGTTTTGAGATCTAGAGGGAACTAATATTTTGATTAAGAAATCCCCATAGACGGAGCCAAATTGTTTGCACAAAAAGTAGATCAAGCTTTTTGCTAGACCAATTGAGAGTGAAATAGAGGGTAAATCTTAACCAAACATGATTAACTCTACATCAAAGTGTATTGAATATGAACATCAAATAGATCGAGTTTATCTAACTCTCCTAACAATTACAAAAAAGGCCTAGCATGAATGACAGGCTTACATCTTTGATGCATTGTTCCATGCTCCTGCATATGAAAGAAAGAAAGTGGGATGTCTATATGAGGGTGTTAGATTGATTGTTGTTGAACTCGTTGGGGAGGCCCTTCTCTCTCTTCTATTGGATCCCCCTCTCTGTTGAGGGTGTTAGATTGATTGTTGTTGAACTCGTTGGGGAGGCCCTTCTCTCTCTTCTCTTGGATCCCCATCTTTGTTGAAGGTGTTCCCTTATTTATACTCCCATGTTTCCATTTATCCAGCGGTCTTTAACCGACGGGTCCTCCGATGGTTATGTCCCTTCATCCATTCCTCACGACGCGCGTTTAGACATGCAAACCCATAATCGGCTCGATCTCAGGTATGATCGAAGTGGCTGACGTGGTCATACTCTACAAGACGTGACCACAGATTGGTCGACCTTTCACTGCGTCTTTTAATAGTGGCCTTACGGACAAATTTTTACCTATACAACTATAAATACGGGAATCAGGGTTTTATTTTCATACTTTGACCCATAGAACTCGGGTTTAGGCGATTTATCGTGGGATTTTCAAGGAAACCATAGGGGTTAGTGATTCTAACTCTGTATTGACTAAAACACATGATTATAACGTTTAATCCATCATTTGATTAGAGAATTGGAGATAAAAATTGGAGAAAATTGTAGAAAATTTCATAAATGATTTTTTAGAGTTGAACACCGATTCGGGGTCGGATTTTGATAAATTTAGTATGGTTGGACTCAGAAGTGAATGGGTTTCTGAGTTTTGTGAATTATTTGGATTTCGCGACATGGGCCCGGTGGCCGGGTTAGGCTAATTTTGGTATTTTTGACCTAAATTGATAATTTTCATACGGGATTTATTCCCTTAGCATGCATTGATGTCAATATGCTAATTTTGGATAGATTTGGAGTGTTTGGTGGCTGAGTCAAGGGGAAAACACATTGCGGAGTAGGGTTTTCGCTTGATTGAGGTAAGTAACGCTTCCAAACTTGGTTATGAGGGTTTGAAACCCTGAACTACGTGTTATTTGATTTGAATTGAGGTGACACACATGTTAAGTGGAGAGCATGCGGGCGTGCACAGTGAGAATAGTGACTTGGTTCATTCCATGGCACCATTTAGGTATTCTTTCTTGTTATATCCGTTCTTCTGCCAATGTGATTAATGTAAACATGTTAGAAATAATGCTAAATATTATGTTAAGGCTTCATGCCGATACTATTGGACCCGAGTGGTCGTCTATTGTTGTCATCTCATAGGTTTCTTTGGTATTACATACTCAATCCTGTTTATGCATATCATATCATGTCTCAGTCTCGGTTATTGTTGTTTGGCACATTATATCATTGATTCGTGCTAGATCATGCATTGTGAGCCCGTGGGAGTGAGACTGGAGAGTGATGACTGAGTGAGGCCGAGAGCCTAATTATGAGTGACAGTTATGGGATCGAGTTGTACGCCGCAACATGTGATATTGATTTACGCCTGGATTGGCTTATGATAGCGCTTGGGCTGTAGGAGCCCCTCCGGAGTCTGTAACACACCCCCAGTGAGCGCATATTATACTGAGGGATGGATTTCCCTGGACATGGATTTGTCTGAAGCATTATTGAGGGATGGATTTCCCTGGACATGGATTTTTCCGAAGCATTCATACCTGGAGATGGATTTCTCCACAGCGTTGGATTTCTTTTTTCCTCGGTACCGAGCGACTGTTGAGTCAGCATCGAGTATGTTCCGGGATGGATTTCCCTGGGCCGAATGGCCATATACGGTACTGAGTTGTTGAGCACTTGAGAGTGGGAGAACATGGTACATGTTCATACATTCTATGCATCTGCACTTAGAATTATGCTGAACCCATCACTTTACATTGTTCAGATTTTCATCTACCTTACTACTTGAGTTGAACACTTAAATGAAATCATGCCTACTTTACTGTTCAATTTAAATGTGATAATTGTTGAGGTTTAATTCGTCACTAACTTTCAGCCCATAGTTTGGGCTTGTTACTTATTGAGTTGGTGTACTCACGTTACCCCCTGCACCTTGTGTGCAGATTCAGGTATCCTAGGCCACAGTAGTGCCAGTTGATCGTTTGCTGCTGATTATCACTTGAAGAGTGCGAGGAAGCTGTATGAGGATCGCAGCGCTGTCTCCTTCCCTATCTACCTTTTTATTGTATTTAGACTATTTCCAGACAATGTTTTCATTGGTAAATTTTGAAACAAGTGTAGTATGGCTCATGACTTGGTGACACCCGTTGTTGGAGTCTTCTATTTTTGTTTGTGTTTTCAACTTGTGTTTATCTTTTATTCAAGGTTTTAGTATGAAAAATTGTTTTCTACTATTTTTAAATGAGAAATCATTTTGGTTAGGAGTGTGTAGGCTTGCCTAGTTCCACGATAGGCGCCATCACGACCGGGTTGGCTTTGGGGTCGTTACACTCGTTTACTACTTGCTGCCATTTATGTTTCTATTACTTCATTGTTGGTTGTAAATCAATAATTTTTCTGACGTTGTCATACATTGATGTTCTTTCCATTGTTAGATTATGTATATCTTGAACATGTTTCTATGTTTTGTAGATGTTTTGACCTGGCCTCGTCACTACTCTACTAAGGTTAGGCTTGATACTTACTGGGTACCGTTGTGGTGTCTCATGATATGCTCCTGCACATTTTTGTGCAGATCCAGGTGCTCTGATTGTGTTTTTGAGAGTTGCATCTATGCGGAGGGAGACTTCAAGGTATACTGCTTGACGTTCGCAGGCCTATGACTCACCATCTTACTTTATTATGTTATTGTTTAATTAAAATTCAGAATAGTATTGCGTAGAGAAATAGTGTTTAAGTAGTGCTTATGACTCCGTACTGAAATAATTTCTGATTACAGTAGCTGCTCAAAATAAACCTAATACCGGTAATAAACCGCATATAAAATAAAACCTCGTTTGAAACCTTCGTACACTACCGATGATGAAAGAAACACGCAGAAACTCATAACCACTCCTCAAATCATCAAGTCTTGGAGCTCTCTCGCCCAACCAGAACCATAGCCCAATTTCTAAGCTGACTTCCGATATTACTCTTCCAAACATACTGTAATCACATTCGAAAGATGTCACTTCAATACCAAAGACTTCACCTCATCAAATACAAGTTACTCTACTGAAATGCCACACCAATACTACCTAGTGCCACAAACCGTGCAATTGGTGCACCAATACGCAATTTTTCAAATGCACTAAAAAATGGGAAATGACTCAATGAGAGAACCAACTCGCAAGCTCAACAAGTACAACCACAAGGAAATGCTAAGAACCCATCTCACTTAGTAACCAAAAAACACGAATCTACCATAAAGGATATGTATAAGGCTAAAATCGAAGAGTCAGATTTTAAGATCATTATGGCATTCTGTAGCCCGTCTTCAGAGGGCTCAAAGCACAGTTCGAGGTTCGACACCGAGGGAGCATATCGAGAATTCCCCATGCTCGACCTCAGGGCGATCGGTAACCATCATATAAAAGCGGAAAATTCCCAAAAGGCACGTGGTTAGAGCTGACCAAGTCTGCAAGAATTGTACAAGTCTGTACCGTGACATTAAATAGTTGTACCAGCTGCATTTCTTTAAACTAATTACACATGTATTATGTTGGGATTCCCCCTCCTATATAAAGGGGATCCTTGTCATTTTTTGGGCACATGATATTCAATACAAGAACAAGAACATTCTCTGCTCTCTAACTTAAACATACTCTAATATTGTTCCATTGATTTATTGCTTACAAATATTGCGTTTCATAAATTGTTCTTCAATTATTGCTCATTATTAATCATAAAAGGCTACCTTCGAGGCCCTCCAATTTGTTAGTTCTTTATTGACCATCCCCTGTCAAGCGTACTAGCTCAACCTCGAGGCCCAACTTCGGCCAGCTCGGGACCCCATTTCGCTATTGTTTGGTTTGCATATTATCTTTGTTCCTCGCCCTTATCCCATTTTTATAACTCACACTTAGCATATGTTGTTTAACAACTAGTATTACAATAAATCACGTATTTTTAGAACCACCTAATCAAATATAATTGTAATTACCATTTTTAAGGTAAACAGTTTGGCGCCCACCGTGGGGATAAAAATAATAGTGATTGTTTTAGTGTTGGTTTACTGAGAAACACAAGTTATCCTTCACACTTTTTCTTGTCCAAGAATCTTTGATTTTAGGTCAAAAATGTCTAACTCAGTGAATGTACATGAAAACAACGGTCCTGAGGATTATGGAGAGAATGGTGTAGTTGTTTCAGGCGCCGGTGAACCACGGCAAAACCCTGAGGACGCACCAGAGCCAATCCCTGTGGATGTGGGCTCACGCAACGCCCAACATGTCGATGTAAGCTCCCATACCGATGGGATTATACGCCGGGGAAACCAACAGGAAGCGTAGAAATATCCAGCTCGGGAGGAAAGGGAAGTTAGCCTTCACGTCATTTTTGAAATGTTACAGTCACAACAATTGGCGATTTCTCAACTACAAAGCCATAAAAAAACTCCAAGTGCAACAGCACCGGAAACGACTCCTCGAGTCGAACAGGCACCAGAGAGATCGAGCAACAACGATTTAGCAGCTGACCCCTCTATTATGAAGATGCTTGACGACCTCACAAAGAGGATTGAATCGGGCGAAAAGAAGATAGAATCTAACGACAAAAAGGTGGATACGTACAACTCGAGGGTCGATCAGATCCCAGGCGCACCCCCGATTCTGAAGGGTGTAGTTTCAAAAAAGATCGTGCAAAACCCATTAACATCGAGTGCCACTCCAAAGCCCATCCCGAAGAAATTCAGAATGCCTGATCTCCCGAAGTACATCGGGACCTCGGACCCCAGCGAGCACATCACTGCTTACACTTGTGCTATAAAAGGAAATGACCTGAAGAACGACGAGATTGAACCCGTCCTGTTGAAAAAATTCGGAGAAACACTATCAAAGGGGGCCATGATGTTGTATCACAACTTATCCCCAAACTCAATAGACTCATTTGACATGCTGTCAGACTCTTTTATAAAGGCGCATGTCGGTGCCATCTAAGTTACTACAAGGAAATCCGACGTCTTCAAGATCAAACACATAGAAAATGAGATGCTGAGGGAATTTGTATCTCGCTTCCAAATGGAACGAATGGAATTGACACCGGTCTCTGATGACTGGGCAGTACATGCCTTGACTCAGGGCTTGTATAAATGCAGTTCGATAACTTTGAAGAAGCTAAAGAAGAAGTTGGTTGAGTATCCCTCCATAACTTGGGCGGATGTCCACAACTGGTATCAGTCAAAAATCAGGGTCGAGGACAACCAATTGGGAGCCCCTTCGGGCTCAGTGTATCCTAGCAAAGGAACCAAGGCAAAACAAGGAAAGGTACCAACCATACACCAAAGATCGAAGAAACGCCCAAGGCGCAACATACCTCGAAACGTCCGGAGGATGGATCGAGGTCATAATTCTCGGGAACCCGTGAATAAATCTGGGTTCGACAGACACACATGGCCGGTGGAGGCACCTTGGTTATCTGAGTACAACTTCAACATTGATGTTTCGGACGTCGTATCGGCCATAGGTAAAATCAAGGACACCGGGTGGACAAAACACATACTTTGGATCCTTCACAAAGGAACCCTAACTTGGTGTGTTAATTTCACGGCACACACGGTCATAGGACCCAAGACTGCAGAGCTCCGAGAAGAAGTAGCCTGACTAATCAGCAAAGGGCACCTCCGAGGGTTCCTCAACGACCGAGCTAAATATCAGTTTCGGGAAAGAGAGGTGAACGGGAAAAATGAAACAAAAGAACCACAACACGTCTTCCACATGATCATTGGAAGAATCGACGTCCCACAGGAACCCATTGTCAAACGAACAAGAATATCCATCACCAGGGAAAAGCAAACTCGTAACTACATACCCGAGGATGCTCCAACATTCAGCGAAGAGGACATCAAGAACCTGTCTCATCCTCATAATGACGCATTGGTAATTTCTTTTCTTTTGAATAAATTTCAAATTAAACGTGTGCTCGTGGATCCAGGTAGCTCGGCCAACATAATCAGGTCGAGGGTGGTAGAGCAGCTCAGACTGCTCGACCAGATCGTGCTCGCCTCTCGAGTCCTTAATGGATTCAACATGGCGATCGAGACAACGAAAGTGGAGATAACCCACCCAGTCAACGTGGACAGTACAACCCAAGATACCAAGTTTCATGTAAGTGAAGGGGACATGAGATACAATGCCTTTCTCGGAAGGCCATGGATACAATGCATGAGAGCAGTGTCATCAACCCTTTATTAAATGATGAAATTTCCAACAAATGACGGAATAAAAATGGTATACGGAGAGCAACATGCCGCAAGAGAGATGTTCGTGGTGCACGATGTGGCACCTACATCGACACCTTCTACATCGAAGGAGCCAAAGGACAAGCAAACAGCTAAGTAGCAATCACAAACTAAGTTCTCGGCTGCACTCGAATAAACTAACAAAGGACCATATTGCGTCCTCAGAACGAGCAATTGAAGCATATCGAGGTTCAAACGCCATCACCGCTAAGATATAACCCTCTCCTTTTCGTTTACGTTTTACACTATCATACGTGTAGTTGTTCGATTGAGAAGAATCGAAGCACCCTCCAGCTCGAAGACCTTAGGTTTTAAAGCTTCTATTGCGCTATTTTTCCCTTAGATCAGATGTTATCCCAAATGGGTTTTACCGATGAGGTTTTTAACGAGGAATCATCCATATGCTACCTAAGGAGAACTCATCAAGTATTCAAGGTTTCTCTGCAATCAACCTCAAATACTAGGGGGGCATTCCCTCTAGGAATCACCCCATCGAAGAAACTAAAATATGCCAATGAGGGTCTGGATAGGAGAATGATATATCGGAAAAAATAGTCGAATGAACCGTGTTCGCGTAGAATAATAGAACCCTCGAAGGTGAAAACATGTATGCTTGTACCAAGTAATCAAAGGAGTATCTTTTGTCATCAAAATACTTCATGCTACGAAGAAGTTTTCTGTTCTCGCAAGAAACGACCCCAGGGCCGAAAACGCCCGAACACTCGGGGACTATTGTCAATAGTCAACTCACCTAACCATGCGAACTCAGAATCGTAATCCCTCAATGAGGAAGCCTCGAGCTCATAAGCCCTCCATGAGGAAACACCAAATTTATAAGGCCTCAATGAGGCAAAATCAAATCCACAAGCCCTCAATGAGGAACTATCAAATCTGTAGACCTCAAGCAAGGCATGTCCAAATCTGTACGACCTCAAGCAAGGCATGTTCAAATCTGTAAGACCTCAAGCAAGGCATGTCCGAGTCTGTAAGACCTCAACAAAGGCATGTCCAAATTTGTAAGACCTTAAAAAAGGCATAATCCTAATCCTAAAGTCAAGGCTATATATCTGAACTTGTAAGACCCCCAAAAAGGCATACCCTCGATATAGACGCCGAGGCTACCTCACTCGGGGACTAAAAGGCTACAGCCCAACACAATGGCTATGGTCATAAGGCTCCGGCAAAACTAACGCGACTCGGAGACGTCCGACCGTCGCCATAAAATCACAGCCCTTCAAATACTTCGAAATTACTTCAAAAAGAACTGGTTAATTAGGCTACCCTCGACATAAGCAAAAGAGCTTTGATCATAACAACTCCAAACAATGAAAAGGCTTCGAAACAATCAGCCTTCGAGCGAACCTCCCGAGTTGCTCATCTTTCGTCACATATAGGCTCATAGTCAAAGTTCTTATCGAGCCATCGAAGAGTCGGACGAACACAAAAACTTCAAAATTATTTAACGAGGGAGAAATATAGCCATATTACAGGTTGTACCGACCCAATGCTTAAGAGCCTAAGTGCCAGCCTAAAGAGCCTCAGAGCCGATCTAAAACAAGCCTAAGTGCCAATGCGTAAGAGCCTAAGCGCCAACCTAAAGAGCCTCAGGGATGATCTAAAAACAAGCCTAAGGGTCAACGCATAAGAGCATAAGGGCCAGCTTAAACAGCCTCAGGGACGATTTAAAAACCTAAGGGTCGACAAGACTGAGTCAAAATTTGACTCAAGGACTGAACCCTAAGCGGTTAACTATCAACTATTGCTCATCGAGCATTAAACCCCAAGGGTTCCATTTCAAAGTCCGACTCAATGGACCAATTATTGACGAGCATCAAAATATAAAGCGGAAGCAAAGACACAAGCAAGTGAAATCTTGTATAAAGGGAAAACCCAAAGGTTTCTTTTTATATATGCAATACTACAAGGATACATTTACAATGATCTCTGAAGAGCTTTATATAAAGAATCAGAAAGAAAAGCCTAGTCTATTTTCCTTTCGGGGACTACGGCTCCATCGGCCTCCGTGGGACCAGCTCCCTCATCGGCCTCTCCTTCATTGTCTTCAGAATCGGATACAAGGAACTTGGCGTAGTATTTATCCGCCTTGGCCTGCTCTATCTTCTCCGAGAGATCAAATCCCCTAGCATGGATCTCCTCGAGGGTTTCCCCGCGGGATTTCCATCGGGCATACTCCTTGCTTCTATTCTCTCGATCGGAAGCCCCCCTCAGCTTCATCCAAGCTTCAGAAACATATTTTAGATAGATGGCCAACTTTTTATAGGCCTTGGACAGAGCCTCTTTGGCTTCGGCTCGAGCGTCCTTGACCTCGGATTTCATCTTTAAGAGGTCAGTCTCGAGCTTAGAAACTCTGCTCGTCTTAACCAAGCTATTTTCTCGGGAATTGCAGAGCTGTATCTCGAGGGTGGAGGCCTTAGCTGAAGCATTCCTTTTGTCCACAACATGAGCATCCACATGTGCCTTCAATTGGTTGCACTCAAAGTTAGCCTCACCAACTCTTCCCCAAAGGCGTTTCAGGTCCTCCGTCTTTCTCTGCAACTGAAATATCGAAACATTAATCCCCGAAGATGGGAGAAGAAACATGCACTCCCTCAAAACAAAGATTACCTGTCTCTCGAGGCGGCCTTCGTAATTTTGGCTTCGGTTCATATCATATCAAAGGTGTATCAACTCTCCTGCTCTTTTATCACAAATAAGCCTAAGGGATTTCTCCCCGTCAAAGGCTTTTCGAAACCTAGTCTCACAGCAAAGCAACTCGAACTTGAGCTTGTCGAAGGCCTACGAAAAACAATCTTCAGTATAAAAGATAATAATAAGAAGCTGAGAAATCCACAGAATTTATCAAAATTCACCTCAGAACAGAGTCGCCGAGCCTCCTCGAGTGTCGAACTCTTGTCTACTGGTCTGGTCCCATCGGCCCCAGTTGAACCACTCTGAATGGGGACGTGATCACTTGGAACTCTATTTGATCCAGACGGCCCCTTACCTCGAACATCCCTCAAAGTACCTTCGAAGGGAGAAGAAGACGACGGCAAAATATCTTTGCTCTTCCCCTCTTGCGGAGCCTCTCCATCGAGGTTAGAAGCCTCAAACCCAACAAGCTTAACAGCCTTGGGCAATTTCTCAGCTCGAGCTATCAAAGTGGATCCATCCCTTTCGACTGCATTATCGCCCATTCATCGGCCGATAAATACGAGGTCTTCCCCAGTGGCAACGTCTTCTTTATACCTCCGGGCAAGCCCCGCCTCACTATGAGTATCTTCGTCCCTCGAGGATCCCTTCCTCTTATTATCACCCCTCGGCCCCGAAGCCAAAAACCTTCCTCCTCTCCAAGAAGGCACGGTCTCATCTCAGAAAATTCTCCAATGCCTGCAGCAACAGAGTTAGTAAACACAAAGAGAAATGTACCTTAAGAAAGGAATCATACGACACTTACCAGGGTGTTTTACTTCCCATCTGCCATTCGATAGATTACACCACTTGCGTTCGTCGTAGGCTGAACACGCTACCAATCTTCGAGTCCAATTCGCTAGATCGGGGACCTCATATGGCAACCATGGGATCGCTGCGGAGAAATAAAGGAGTCATTCTTACATAGTCTAACTCTGACAAAAACAAAAAGTGAAACAACACAACGTATCACTTACGTGTAGAATTCCATTTCTCAAGAAACGACTGGAACTCCGTGGGAATAATATCAGCAGTCCTCCCTCGGACAAACCGACTCATCCACCCTCGGTCCCCATCTTCATCATCACTGTAAATAAAGGGCCTGGTGGATCGGCGTCGCAGAGTGATCAGAACTCGATAATGTAGAGGTCGATACAGCCTAATGAGGTGGCAGAGGGTGAACCCGAGCTCAGCTTTCTCAGCAAAAAATATTATCATCAGCACAATTCGCTAGAACGACGAGTGAACCAGGGCCAAGGTAACCCGATATTTTCAACAAAACTCGAGCACGACTCAGTCGAGAGGACCCAGTGTAGAGGGGTACGTATATACGTTCAAGAACCCCTCTACGTGGTCCATGATACCCTCTTCCGAGAGAGTTCCTGCAACACCTCTTCTCCCCATCCACAGTCTCTTCTCACAGCCTCGAGGTGTCTCTCTTCTATTCATGGAATAAACCTCGTTGCATGCTCTCGATGGATCGGAACATCGACAGGTCTCTCCAACGTAAAATCCCTCCTCAAGATGAAACAACTCAAGGTTAACTCACCAAGCGCCGATGGTGTACCACCGACTGGGCGAGAAGCGGAGGTGGAACCTTCCCCTTCCTGGTGAACAGATTTGGGCTCAGCAACCATGACTATTTGCAACAAGAAAAAGAGGATGAAAGCTCGGGCAAAGGCTTTGAATTAAAATGACAGAAGAGCTGAGAAAAGAAAAAGAACTCTGAAAGAGAAAACTTTGCTTTGCAAACAGCAAAGCCCTCAATAGAGGAAAGTCAAATATATATAAGGAAAGAGGCGACTTTTCATTTACTCCAATGGCCAATCAACTCTGACACAACTGTTATGACATCTTGGGAAATTCATTGGCGGAGCCACCTCGGTCATTTCATGGTCACATCATGAGAACGACGCTATCATGCGGAGATCGAAGGATCGGAAGGTCAAATCGACCTCTTACCAACTCGGCCCCGGGAAAGTATATAACTGAAATCATAATAGTCTGATCTCGAGGATTCCTGCTATTCCATGTCTGGGCTCAAAGGAACTAAGTTCAAGTTCGAAGGTTAAATTTCGCATAAATACTAAAAGGAAAAGTTTGAAGAATGAAACGAAGAAATATTTGCATTCCCAAAAATATATATACAAGGGTATTTTTACAAAGCTCCCCCGAGGAGTCCATATATAAACCAGAGAAACAAAAGTAGCGAGTAAGTCTACTATTTGCCTTCACTGCTGCCCGAGTCACTTCCGGAGCCCTCATCTGAAGTAATCAGAATTGTTGATTCTTCCTCCAAGGCCCAGTCTTCCTCGATTTTGGCTGAAAGATTGACACCTTTGGCATTCACTTTCTCGAAGGCTTGCCTCCTAGACTCCAAACGAGCGTGAGCAACGACCCGAGTCAGTTTCAGCTCAACCTCTTCAGATATCTCTCTATCCCGATCATTAGCGGCAACAACATCTCTTTTGTACGAGGACACGAATTCATCGGCGTCAGACTTAGCCGCGGATAGTGCGGAAGCCTCCTCTTGGGCACCTCGAAGAAGGTCTTGGGTCGAGGCCAGCTCTCCCCAAAGAATATCACTCTTTGAGGCCACGATGTCATTATGCCGCTTTAGCTCGAGGATCTCAGCATCTTTGGCCGCGACTTCTTCCCGGAACTGCCCTACCAGGGCATCCTTTTGCTCAATCTGCAAATAATGAGTCAAGATAATTAGCGTCAAGTTACAACGACAAAAGACAAGCTCAGGAATACCAGCTTACCTGCTCGACGAGGCTAGCCGTCTCTTGGGGCATTTTCTCTGAGCCTTCCGAGAGGTCAATCAGCTCCTCATCTTTTCGGGCACATAGAGCCTTCAACTCATTTGACTCCAATGAAAGCTTCTCAAGCTCCTCCTCACGATGAGTCAACTCATTTTGTAGCATGGAGAAGTCTTGATCATAAAACTTCCTGACCTACAACACAAAGGAGGAAACTCAGAAAATATAAGAATAAAAACTTGAGGCACAAGTAGTATGTCAAGAAGATCACCTGCTTTTAAAGCTTCTCGGCCTCCTCGAGAGTGAGGGGGGCATCGAGATCGACATCCTCCTCGAGACCAATGAAGTAATCTCCGAACGCATCATCGTCTCCCTGAGAGGTCCCAACATCGGCAGCACCCCTGTTTTGGGCATCCTTTATCTCCCATTGAGAAAATGACGGGCCCGATTGAAAGGCGCCTATGGCATCAACCTCCATCAGGTCTCCTTCTCGCTCCCGAAGAATTTCAGAATCAGGCCATCCGAACTTGCCAATTAAGGACTCATCGGCACGAACCGTATCCTATCTAACGTACGGCTCGGGGACTATTCACAAACCCTCTTCGAAGGTCTCATCAACATTAGATGGGTCCGCATTGGCCACCTCTAACTCGGCAGCCTTCTGCCCGGGCATCTTCGAAGCGTCAGCGCTTTGTCTTACCCTTTGTACCAACGGGCGACAGTCATCAAAGGCCTCTTCTTAGTCAATACTGTGGCATCGGTCTTAGGATTTTGAGCTTTGGGTTTCTTTGACTTTGAAGACTCGGTCGATGTCTCCTTCTTCCTCTTTTTACCCTTTTCAGGTTTCGAGGCCTCTTCTTCACCGGGTGGACATGGTCTCATCAAAATGGCCTCCCCGAGGCTTGCACAAGCACGAGATGTCAAACACTCCACCATAAAAATTACTCATAAAAAATTAGGAATAAACATCAATAAGGGCTTACCGTGATTCCTGGCCTGCCATCGCGTCCTGGCCAAATCTCGCCAAACACTCATGATGTATGGAAGGGTGGAGTTCAAAAGCTTCACCCACCCCGGGAGGTCTTCGACTGTGCCGGGGAACCATACGATGGCTATATAATCAGAAGAGAATCAAAGGGGCGAGTGTAGAAGAAGAAAAAGAGATGATAAAATATGCTCGATATGAGGGCACTTACGCTTCATGTTCCATTCCTCCGGGAATGGCATCCTCTCAGCAGAAATAAGGTCCAAGGTTCTAACTCGAACAAACCGGCTCATCCATCCCCGGTCCTTGTCTTCATTGATGCAAGCGAGAAACGCCTTCGCAGATCGACGTTGCAGCTTGACTAAGCCCCCTCGATTGAGGCGAGGGCTATACAATTTGATCAGGTGATCAAGGGTGAAAGTCATTTCCTCGACCATGTTGGAGAGATACCGAATCATGTAGACAATCCTCCAGAAAGAAGGATAAATTTGACCGAGTGTCACTCGATATTGACGATAGAAATTGAGAATCACTGGTTCAATCGGTTGGGAAGAAGAATCTACGGGGCCTAAAGTAAACGGATACGTATATACACTGAGGAAACCAACTTTATGCATAACATTGCTTTCCTCAGCTGTAGGGATTTCTACTTGCACCGATTCCCCCTTGCGGCAATCTGTCTTGACCTTCTTCGCCTCGGTTACTACATTGATGTACCGAGACATGGGATCACATCGGCCTGGTGTCGAAGGAGGTTTATAGATGGTGAAATCGGAGATCGTGTCAAAGGGACCAGGAATGCATTGCTCGATGCTGGGAGGTGTTTTCAATTTTCCCTTAGATGGGCATGACGAAGAAGTAGTTTCCTCTTTTTGAGGGACCGTTTTGGATATTTTGTCCATGGTTTTAACTGAGTTTCAAAGCAAGTGATGAAGAAATAAGCACAGAAAGAAGAGGAAGGAAGGAAACTGTTAGCTATGTTTTGGAGATTTGAAGATATTGTAAATAGTGTGAAAGCCAAACAATTGAAATATTTATAAACGTCGTTTGAGCACATTAGATGAGCGGGAAGGTCAGCTAGCAACGATTCGTAGGCTTCTCGAGAACCGTGCTAACAACAACCTCTACGCAGCCTTTATATCACGTCATTTAATGTTCTGACGAGGCTGATGTCATAATGTGGATATGGAAGAGGCAAACATTCAAAACCGTTTCTTATCATTTCATTCTAAGAAACATGGGGACTATTTGTATACGGCTAAAATCAAAGAGTCTGATTTTACGATCATTATGGCATTCCTTAGCCCGTCTTCAGAGGGCTCGAAGCACAGTTCGAGGTTCAACACTGAGGGAGCACATCAAGGATTCCCCACGCTCGACCTTGGGGCGACATAAATCGGTGACCATCATATAAAAGCGGGAAATTCCCAAAAGGCACGTGGTTAGAGCTAACCAAGTCTACAAGAATAGTACAAATCCGTACCGTGACATTAAATAGTTTTACCAGCTGCATTTCTTTGTAATAATTACACATATACTATGTTGGGATTATCCCTCCTATATAAAGGGGATCCTTGTCATTTTTTGGGAACATGATATTCAATACAAGAACAAGAACATTCTTTGCTCTCTAACTTAAACATACTCTACTATTGTTCCATTGATTTATTGCTTACATTTATTGCGTTTCATTGATTGTTATTCATTTATTTCTCATTATTAATCATAAAAGGCTACCTTCGAGTCCCTCCAAGTTGTTAGTTCTTTATCGACCATCCCCTGTCAAGCGTACTAGCTCGACCTCGAGGCCCAACTTTGGCCAGCTCGAGACCCTATTTCGCTACTGTTTGGTTTTATCTCTGTTCCTCGCCTTATCCCATTTTTCTTACTCCCCCTTAGAATCTATTGTTTAACAACTAGTATTTAAATAAATCACGTATTTTTAGAACCACCAAATCAAATATAATTGTAATTATCATTTTTAAGGTAAACAAGATCATATCTCAACATAACTCCGTTGCAACGCGTGACCCCATCCAAACACTGGTCTTGTAAAATACCTCAAGCCACAATGCTCAAAATCAACAACCGCACGCAATTTGTTGGGCCATGTCACTGAACGGGTTTTGAAGATTGACAAAAGGTATCCAGCTGAACCAGGTCCATCATAGCGTACACTTCTGAATGAAGCAGTTGGATCACAAATCGTACAAGCCTAGGAGATATTAGTGATTGCTAAGTATCAAAGAACTAAGAGAATGTCTCCTAATACGAAAAGGTTGCAAATTGATAAGAGAAGATAGAAGTTGCTTTCAGCTAGGACAGAAATAGAGGAAGGAAGTTGAGTTACAATCAAACTCGTTTACCAAGGAAGAGTTGGATCACATTTGAATCATGGACTCAACAAACGGACTCTATAAATAATCAGTGTATTACTGCTGAAAGAGACGACGCACAAGTGCTAAAGTGAATCAAGTTTTGAATCAAAAGTTCCAGAGGTTTTGCAAGCAGAATTGTTGTGTGAATACAAAGGCTACATTTCAACTAGAAGGAACAGTTCCATTGTTTGTATATTGAGTCTAGCTGATTGTAGTAGGAGTTTAAATATTGTATCTTATCAGCTTTCATAGAAGCAATTGTAATAGGTACAAACTGATCAAGTTAGAGTTAGCTTGAATTCTGTAGAAATTAGCTAGAGGCTAGTTGATACAAAGAGGATTAGAGTTAGTCCTAGGATTACAAAAGAGTTTATTTTGTAAGTCCGTTTTGGCTCAGAGTTTTAGTGAAGAGTTTGAGCAAATCCTACTGAGGAGTAGGTCGTGGTTTTTTCACCTTTTGAGCCAGGTGTTTTCCACGTAAAAATCTCTGTGTCTTTACTATTACTGCTGAATTATTCCGCAAACAGTAGTAAGTAGTGGACTAAGAAGAACCTGGTTCTTCTTATTAGACAGCACTCGAAAATTGGGTACTGCACAATTAACTTATAATATTGTGTAGTATTGAAGTCTAAAACATCAATTGGTATCAGAGCAGGTTATCCTTGAAGAGGCTAACACCTAGGAAAAGATCAAGATGAGTGCACCACCTGGGAACTGGGAAGGTCAATCAACTGCAAGGCCACCACTCTTCAACGGCCAGTACTATTCTTGGTGGAAGAATAGAATGAAGGATCACCTTATTGGAGAGGACTATGAACTCTGGGACATAGTCACTGAGGGACCACTTGCAACAATGAAGAAAACTGCTTAAGGAGTAGATGTGCCTAAAACTAGGGCTGACTGCACAACTGAGGATCTGAAGAAATGGGAGAAGAATGCCAAGGCCTAGAAGTGGCTAGTGTGTGGAATAGGCCCAGATGAATACAGCAGAATCCAAAGATGCACCACTGCCAAGGAAATCTGGAATACTCTACAAGTGGCACATGAAGGAACAGCTCAAGTGAAGAGGTCTAGAGGTACATTGCTATACTCGCAGTATGAAAACTTCACTATGAAGGAAGGTGAAGCAATTCAGGAGCTGTACACAAGGTTCACCACCTTGACTAATGAACTCAAGTCTCTTGGAAGAGTCATCCTTGAAGAAGACAAGGTTGAGAAGATTTTGACAAGGGTTCTGCCTATCTCCTGAGAAAGCAAGATAACTGCCATTCAGGAATCCAAATATATGGCAACCCTTAGACTTGATGAGTTGATTGGCAACCTTACTGCTTATGAACTCAGAAGGCAGACCATGAAAATGGATGCCCCAAAGAAAGAAAGAAGTCTAGCACTAAGGATCACAGAGGGAGCAGATCTGGAGGATGATGAGATGGCCATGATCACCAAAGAATTCAGAAACTTTCTCATGAGGAAGAAAGGCATCTCTAGAGGGGGAAACTTCAACAAGGCAAAGGCTCCTGAAAGGCCAGCTAATGAGGGATGCTACAAGTGTGGAAAAACTGATCATCTCATCAAGAACTGCCCCCAGTGGGAAGTAGAATGGAGGAAGGAGAGATATGAAAGAAAGAACAGGAAGAAGGAACCGGTCCAACCCAAGAAAACTACTACAAAGGCTATGGTTGCTGCTTGGGGGGAAAGTTCAGATGAAGAATCAGAAGATCAAGATCTCATGGCAATTGGAGAATATGATGAGGAGACTTATGAAGAACCACAGGTAAGTATCTCACATCTTAAAACAAAAATAAAGTTTCTATCTAAGGTGAAACTCTCTGAGTTTCTACTTGATTTTATTGATGATTCTGATGAGACAACTAAAGAGAAAGATCAACTATCTAAAGAGTGTGCAATGCTGAAAGCAAAATGCATGGACCTAGAAATAAGGGTCTGTGAATCTGAAAAGAAAATCGTTGTCTTGATGAACCAGGTTCAACCACTCGAAATTGAGACTCTAGAACTAAAATCTGAAAATTTAAAGATAAGACTAGGATCCAGTAAAAAGATAGATGATCACTCTCATGCGAAGTTAGAAGAAGACTTAGGTAAATTGAAAGATAAAATGTATGCCAAAGTTGAGCAGATAAAATCTCTTAAAGAAGAACTTGGCAAAGTCAAACATGAATTTGATAGAACATGTAAGTGGAATAAATCTTCTGACGCTTTAATATGGCTCCAAGAGAATCATAGTAGTAGCAACCGAAGAGGTATTGGTTTTGGGAGTCAATTACCTAAATGGGATCCCAAAAGCAAGTATCTTACTCTCCCTGAAAATAAAATTTGCACCCATTGTGGGAAGACTGACCACTCTAAATATGAGTGTTCTGCAAAAGAAAAGGCAGTCAAAAAAATGAGAGATTCATTAAAAAGAAAAATTGGCTACCAAATTGGGCCAGAAAAAATATGATTCATCCATTCTCTCATGGAAAAGGACCCAAACTAGTTTGGGTTCTTAAAACTAACCCCTGATTTTCTTTTGAAGGTACAAATGAAGGGAGGCAGCCAGTTTTGGTATTTGGATAGTGGTTGTTCTAAGCATATGACAGGGAACAAGGAACATTTCCTTTCACTTGAAAACCTCAAAGGAGAAAATGTCTCCTTTGGAAACGGAAATAAAGGTGAAATAATAGGGGTCAGCAAGGTAGGTAAAGATGACACACGTTCAATTGAACATGTG
>ML280513.1:0-17053 GCA_005239495.1 Nicotiana undulata
AAGTAGTCATAGAAATAATAATGGACATAGAACAATTAAGACAAGAATCAATTAAGTTGGGAAAGGGAAAGGGATCATGCTTAACATGCAAATTAGGTGGTGCATAGATACTCATCACCTCACCTATACACCACGCCCATGCATTTCACATAGTAAACAGGTGGGGATTCCTATTCCCTCAAGTCAAAGTTAGACCAAACACTTACCTCTATTTCGCAGGCCACTCACAGCTCAATTATAGCTTTTCCTTTAGAATCTTGCTCTAACTTGCTCGAATCTAATCATAACTAACTCAATATAATTAATTAAGATTAAAGGAACTAACTTTATTGAAAAATATATTTTTTCCTAAGTTTTCTAAAAAAAAGTGAAAACTCGACCCTGGGTCTGCTTGGTCTAAGCTCGGGGTTCGGACCAAATTACGTTTACCCATTCACCCACGAACTCAAATATACAATTAGTCTCGAAATCCGACCTCAATTCGAGGTAAATATTTGATTTTTACAAAATTTCCTAATTCTACCCAAACCCTCAATTTTTACCATGAAAATTCTTAGTTTTTGATTTGAAAGTGATGAAATATAATGGGTAATTGAAAGAGTAAAGTTTAGAATTGATAAACTATGACATGGGGATGATATTTGGTGAATAAATTCGTTCCTAGGGATGTAGGGTTGGAAAATTTGAAGAAAAAGTCTGCCAATTTTTAATGTATTTTTCTGTCAGCTATTCTGCCTCGTTTCTTATGCCAAACGATCCCGAAACTCGATTTTATGTGTCTAATGGATTCCTTGTTAAATTCTAGTCAAGTTAGGCTTTTGAATCACTCAATTTGACCTTATAATGAAGGAGATATGTAGGTTTTAATATTTGCAAATAGTGCAGATTTCTAATACGCCGTCAGGGGTAATTTCGTAATAACTTGAAAAATCTGGCAACCTTAGTAAAATGACCATAACATCCTCATACGATGTCCAAAATCGATGATTCTTTTTGCTACGGTCCGTAATTATGATACGGATCTAATACTTTATTTAAAACATAAAACGAAGCTCATTTATTCAATATGATATCATTTATGCTTGAAGAAACGGCATCGAAGCATAAGAAAGAACGAGCGCAACACAACCCAAACCTATTTGAAACTCATCCGAGCCCTCGGGGCTCTAAGACAAATATGCACGCAAGTAAAAAAGCATCATACGGACTTGCTCATGTGATCAAATCATGAAAATAACATGTAAAACTATGAATTAAACCTCAAAACTCATCATTTTCATCAAAAACAGGAATAGGGGAGGGATTTATCTAGTGTTGAAATTGAATAAACAAACAAAGAAAATAACCGATTAAACATAAATAAGGAAAGAAATTGAGTAAACATGGACAAAAAGAGTAAGCCTCATAGTTTCTGAGAGAAAGCTTCTTGGCTCTCTGCTGGAGAATCTGACGTGATTCGGACATTCGGTTGAGAAGTTATGAACTTTTTTTTGTTCACGTCAAACAAACTCCGTTTTATACCAAATTTCACAGTAAAACTTTAAATACTATAATAAATCTATACCGGACTCCGAAACCGAAATACACGCTCGATACTAATGGTTTCAAACATTAATTCTTTTCTTTATTTTATTAATATTTCAGCAAAATAATGTCTTTCAAAAATTGATTTCTAAGGCTTGGGACCTCGGAATTCATTTTCGGGCATACGCCCAAGTCCCATATTTTACTGCGGACCTCCCGGGATCGTCGAAACACAGATCCAGGTCTGTTTACTCAAAATATTGACCAAAGTCAACTATAATCAAATTTTAACTCTAGAAATTACTATTTCTCATATTTTAACATAAAAAAGTTTCGATTTCACGCCCAGACTACGCACGCAAATTGAGGTATTTAAAATTAGTCTTTTTATGGCTAATAAACCTAGAACGGAATCTAAATTCATAAAATGACATCTTGGGTCATCACAGAGTTCATGTGGACAATGTGGACGTGAGGGCCACAATAAGAGAACATGTAGAAATATACCTAATCACCACTGAGTGATCTTAAAGAAAAATTATTTATGTATATATCAAGTTTGTTACATGAATGAAATATTATTCATTTTCAAGTACATTCAAGTTATTTAAATTTTTTACTTGTATATGCAAGTTTTAATTTATTAGAGGTTGCATTTTCATATGTATATCAAAATGTATCATATAATTTAGTTGGTCGAGGTCAATACATTAAGTTGTGTAGGACATGTATATCATCATGTATATTACTGCATAGACATGTAAACAGTATTATGGCACATGATTTTGCACACTTTAATCATTTTATATGAAGTTGCTTTACTATGTTGTCATACAGAACACTGAATGTTATTGACACGGAAAGTTTTAACATTACTTATGGATATACAAGTTAGGATATACATCTCTGTACTTGTTATACATACAAATATACAATAAATATATACATGTATTTGTACAATTAGGTATTGATATACATGGAGATAGAGATGTACACAATACTGGTGTTGTTAGTTCACGGATATACATATTAGGATATACATGTTAGCTCAATTAAATGTATACTGTATTTGTACAATTAAGTATTGATATACATAGGGATAGAAATATACACAATACTGGTTTTTGTTAGTTTATGGATATACAAATCAAGATAAACCTGTTAGAACAATAAGTGTATGCATGCACTTGTACAATTAAGTAATGATATACATAATGATAGAGATAATAGAGATATACATAACATTAGTGTAGTTAGTTCACGGTTATACATATCAGGATATACATATTAGCTCAATTAAATGTATACATGTAGTTGCACAATTAAGTATTGATATACATGAGGATAGAGACGTACACAATACTGGTCGTGTTAGTTCACGGATATACATATTAGGATATACATGGTAGCTCAATTAAATGTATACATGTATTTGTACAATTAAACATTAATATACATAGGGATAGGGATATACACAACACTGGTGTTGTTAGCTTATGGATATACAAATCAAGATAAACATGTTAGAACATTAAATGTATACATGCACTTGTACAATTAAGTATTGATATACATAGGGATAGAGATATACACAACACTTGTGTAATTAGTTCACGGTTATACATATCATATATACATGTTAGCTCAATTAAATATATACATAGTTGTCCAATTAAGTATCAATATACATGGTGATAGATATATACACAATACTGGTGTGGTTTGTTTACAAATATACATAACCACTTTACGATATACTTGTAATTTATAGCATGACACAAAATAGTTCAATTTCAAATTATACTAAGTATCTAAAAAAAGATAGTTAATATGTATTAGCTAGAGGGAGAGTATTGCAAACGGATCAACAAGTGGTCTATCTCTGTAGAGTTCATTGGTCAATTCAATATCATGTCTTTTCCTGTAAAAGCATGTACTAGCCAAGAAACGAGCAATCAACACTACATATGGTTCAACGACCTCGCGAATTTTAGCATCATGTCACTCTCCTCTCAAGAAATCATACACATGTGCACCTATCCATAAAAGTCAATACACCCAAAATCCAATGACATTCATCTTTTAAGACTATATAAATTAGAACATGATCGACGTAGTGACAGGGAACATTGCAAGGCATGTAGGAAGCTTGCATATACTCAACTATTTCATGATCTTTAGGGATGACACCCTAGTCCATATTGTTCACAAGAAATTGGTCATACAATAATTTTACCCTAACACAAAATGAAAATTTTGTTGTGGTGAAGAACTTTGAAATGTTAACATCATACTTTAATTTTTTCCTTAGATAGTAGAAGATGACATCAATATGTTGTCACAAAAAAAAACATATTTCATTTAGTAAATATAACAATTAAAGATTCAAAAAAAATTTAGTATGTAAGCAAAGACAGATGCGTTTCAAGTTAAACATTGTATGACATACAATTATTGTCTTGATATATATGAAATAAAATAATATAAACATATAGTTATGTGTTTTACTATTAGATATACATGACAGGATATATATTTAAGAAATATACATGTCATAACATGGAAAATACATCAACTACAAGTTATACATGTAGTTATTAAATTTTGGGTTTGATATACATGTAGATATACACAATATCTATATAGTTGAGTGTTTTAATATACAATTATACATGGCAGTTATATAGTTAATTTCATTATGCATATATGATTATAAACAACAGTACACCTATTAGTTACATATATATATATATATATATATATATATATTATAGAGTTCTCTACAAAATAATACTACGAAAGATAAGTATCAGATTGCAGAAACTATAATTAGTAATGCATCACACAGTAAAACACCAAATAAGGGCATGCATAACCAGCAGAAAATCAAGATTCTAAACTTCCCTCCGAAAACATGATATAATAAGTATTGTACACAAGGAGAAAAATATATCAGAATTTCTCACTATTAAACGGACATACAATTGCACAAAAGAATCACTCTGATTAGTTTGGCATAAGGAGGCACGTAGATAATCTTCAATTATACACAATTCAGCCCAAATTCACACTGGGAGAATTTTGCATAAAATTTCCCCTCCTCAATCTCTATAATACCATCCTCAAATGCTGAGTATGATCCTCCTGGCTATTTGAGTACGCTAGGAAGCCATCAATGAATACAATAATGAAGGGGTACAAATACGGCTGGAATACATTGTGAATCAAATACGTGAACGTTGTTGGGGCATTGGCCAACCCAAAAGACATCACCAGGAACTCATAATGCAGCACGAAGATTCCACTTCCTTCCACATGTAATGACCCGGTCGGTCGTTCCGTAGAATTTGCACCGCTATTTCTGTTTCTGCCTTGTTATGCATTGTTTAGTTATTTATGATGTGTTGGAGTCGGGTGGTTCGGGTTCGTAGTGGTTGTAATGAGAATTGAGACACTTAGTCTCTTAAAGTAGCCTTATAGTTGAAAAAGTCAATTGAGAGTTGACTTATTGGTAAACGGCCTCGGAATATGGATTTTATGGCTCAGATAGCTTCGTTAGGTGATTTAGGACTTAAGAGTGTGTCCGAAATATTGTGATGTCCGGTGTAGAATTAGGCTTGAATTGGCGAAAGTTAATTTTTGGCGATTTTCGATCGGCAGTGGAAAATAGGCTATCGGTGTCGGAATGGAATTTCGACAGTTGGAACAGATTCGTAATGTCATTTTGGATATGTCTGCAAAATTTGAGGTCAATCAGAGTTGTTTTGGATAGTTTCGGCGTCGTTGGTGGAATTTAGAAATTTCAAAGTTCATAGGCTTGAATTTGATGTGATTTTGGTGTTTTGATATTATTTTTGGTGTTTCGAAGGCTCGGCTAAGTTTGAATGATATTATGAGACATGTTGGTATATTTTTTGAGATTTCCGAGGGCCTCGGGTGGATTTCTAAAGGTTAACGGATCAATTTAGACTAGATGAAAAGTTGATGCATTTTTTCACAGCAGCATGAACAGTAACTGGGATGAACAGTAACTCGGATGAACAGTAACTTGGATGAATAGTAATTCGGGTGAACAGTACTCGGGTGAACAGTAAAATGCGTGAACAATATTTAAAATAAACCCTCCGTGACCATTACACCCTTTCACACCATTTTTGAACGGGAAAAGAGCTTTGAGGCGATTTTGAAGAGAGGAAATCATTGTTCTTCATTGAGGTAAGGATTTTGGACCCTAAAACTCGATTATTTGTGATTAAGGAACAAAATACCAGTGTTTAATTCATGAAAATAAGTAGAAAAAGGTGGAGTTAGGGCTTGAGATTATGAGACCTTATATGGATGATTTGAGGGGTCAAACGAACTCCGATTTTCGAGTTCTTTATATGTACGGATTCGTGAGATGATGAAGAATATTTTGGTATAAAGTTTTTTGAGTTCTGGGATGCGGGCCCAGGGGTCGGGTTTTGACTGATTTCGGGTTTTGTGCTTAAAATCGATATTTTTCAATTGAAATTCATTCCTTTAGCATAATTTGATGATAAAAATCTGAACTTGATAGATTTGGAGCACTCGAAAGTTGATTCGAGAGGCAAGCGTGTTGCAGAGTAGCTTTTCGGGCTAGTTCGAGGTAAGTAATGTCTTTAAATCATGTCCTGAAGGTATGAAAACCCGGACTTTGCATCCTTTCACGATTTTGGAGTGCACAAATTGGGAATTTGGAAATATATTCCTTTTTAGGCGACGATTGAGTTGCGAAATCTCTTTTAAAACCTATGCTTAATAGTATTGATATATATTTTTATATATTTGGGTTGTAAGCCATGTTTGGGGCCTAGTGTCGATCTGTTTAACCCCTTGGGGGATATTTTACTGATATTCCTCACTTGATATGTTATGATTTTTCACTCAGTCCTTCTTGATAATTGTTTTGACACTCATATTATGTTGATATTATTTCCTGAAAATGAAATATTATTTTTGGGTCGAGAACCCAGGATACTTTTGGCCCGAGTGGCATATTGAGAGTGTTTGACTGAGTGAGGCCAAGAGCCTATATTGTGAGGATGTTATGATATGAGAGAGGCTGAGTGCCTGAGAGTGATTGATGCCATGATTTGGCTTATTTATAACGCTTGGGCTGAAGGAGCCCCTCCGGAGTCTGTACACACCCCCAGTGAGCGTAGGTACCTACTGAGTGCGAGTGCTGAGTGCCGAGTGATGAGTGATTGGGAGGCATGAGTGACAGTGAGGTTTCCCGAGGAGTTGATGCTGAGTGACTATGAAGTGCTGAGCGACTGTTACTGAGTGATGGTGAGGTGCTGAGGGCATATTTATGAGTGATGATTATGGCCCGAGGGGCAGTTTTATGATGATATTTTACTGAGTTTTGACCATGATTCACTTCATTTTTCAAACTGGTATTTTGAGAGTTTTACCGAGAATACTGGAAAATATACTTGTTTTAAAGAATTTTACGGAACTGGTTTGAACTTATATACACTTATTTGAACCGTGGTATTTTACTGTTTTGTGGATTGGTGTAATTATGTTGTGTGTTTCTTATTCTTCAGACTGTGATTTATTTTCATTACTACTGAGTTGGCGTACTCATCACTACTCATGTACCTTTGTGTACAAATCCAAGTACTAGTGCGGAGCAGTAGCCATATTAGCTCGTTATCAGCAGCATTTACGGGATTTCGAGGTAGCTGTCCGGCGTCCGCAGCTTCTTCATTTTCGTTCTTTATTAGTATTAGCATTTGATTCCTAGACATTGTTTATGACATTAGCAGAGTTAGTTTTATTTCTTAGATGCTCGTGACCATGTTGACTCCAGTCCTGGGGGAATTGTTTAGACAGTGGATTATTTTATATTTGTTTAAAGACTTAGGAAATTCTCACACTTGCTATGCTGATATTAAATGATATTGCGATATTTGATTGAACTAAGTGTGTAGTTATGTGATGATTGGCTAGCCTAGTTCCACGATAGGCACCATCACGGCATGTTAGGATTTGGGGTCGTGACAAGTTGGTATCAGAGCTCTAGGTTACATAGGACTCAACAGTCATGAGCAGGTTTAGTAGAGTCTTGCAGATCGGTACGGAGACGTCTATACTTATCTTCGAGAGGCTGCAGAACCCTTAGGAAACATCCNGTGAGCGCTTGGTATCAATTGTACATCGACGGCTTGTGACTTCCATGGATGAGATGTGAACTTTTTTGCATGTTGATAATAAGCCAGTCGGAAGGACTTGAGGCCGGATTTTGTCTGTGGCTTGAGTGCTGAGATTTCGTCTGTGTGAGCACATGTGTTGGGGGGCTTATATGTCCGTTGGTGTCCTTATTGATGGAACCTTGTGACTAGGTGACTACGTGGTGAGTGTGATTGATAGTTAGATGTGTTCAGGTTGTGTGATTGTGACAAGAATGGATTAGCGGGAGATGTAACAAGAATCATTGAGTTTTTGACTTAGTCTTAAGTTAGAATATGGAATCGAGCTGTGAGTGTAGTGAAGGACCTCCCATGTTGTTTAGATATGGAGTGAAGCGGATCCTTTTATTGTGTTATGAGTTCCGGGTGATGTCTTATGGGCTGACCAATGCCCCAGCAACGTTCATGTAATTGATTGACGGTGCATGAAGCTGTGTTATAACTCCTTTGTTGTTGTGCTCATGGATGACATCCTGGCGTACTCGCGTAGCCAGGGGTAGCATACTCAGCATTTGATGATGGTATTACAAGGATATAGGGAGGAGAAGCTTTGTGCGAAGTTCTCCAAGTGTGAGTTTTTGGCTCAGTTCAGTAGCATTCTTGGGACACGTGGTGTCCAGTGAAGGTATCCATGTGGTCAGACGAGTGTGAGTATTGCCATCAGTTTTAGGTTCTTATACTGCTTATTGTGATGTCTCGAGGGCAGGCATTAGTTGTGTTCTAATGTAGGAGGGTAAAGTGATTGTGTAATAGCCATGTCCTGAGGTGTGTGACCTTTATGTCTATCTGTAGTAAGTTCTCTCTACCAATAAATGATGTATGTTGTAATTTGAGTTTAAAGCGCTTGTGGGAGTTGGAATGACCATTACAATGGTGGATGCGAGATTTACATATGATTTGAGGGTTAGATGGTTTGGGTTATATGAGCTTATGAAGGATTTAGTTGAATCTCACCACAGTATGGTGGCAGTGATAGTGTATGGGCATCGTGAGTTATTGTTTGTCTGACCTTTGGCTTTGAGCCAAGTGGGGGAGTCCGTTAATGATAAGTTGATTGCACGATCATGTGTTGTAGTGGTAGTATCGAGGTATATTGGTGAACCGGATATGACCTGTAGAGGTGGAGTCTGGGAATGACTCGAGTAATGGAAAATTCTTCGATACAGGTTGTAATGTACTTTACGAGTAACGGAATTTATTGAATGATTGAATTGTCCTTGAAAGTGTAGTTTGTGCAGTGTATGAGTTTGCTTGTTGCTTCAATGTGTGGATTACTTTCCTAGTATGTGGTTTGCAAGCGGGGTCAGGTCGTTCTATTTACTTGGTTAGAGTAATTGAGATTTGCATAGAGTGGAAGACTCGCGAGAATGGTTCGGATGGAATCAAGGTTATACATAACGATTGGGAATTCTTCAAGAGGTGTGTTCGGCTAGGAACTGACATTTACATTGGAGGGTGTCAATACTTGTGGCATTTCTACCTTATCATGGATTTTACACATCAGTATCAGGAAGGTGAAGGTGATGACTTTTAATTCGCATGAAGTCTCTTCAGGGTAGGTATTTCTAATATGGTGCTTTTGGGGGTATTTGAGAGAGTATTCAGCGGCTTATGAGTCTTAGACGGTGTATTTTATGCCCGGGTTCCGTGCGATGAGTCTGGATTGAGAATTGCAGTATTATGGCAAGAAGAAGTATCAATTCGAAGGTAAGTCAGAAGGAACTTGAATGAATAGGACAGCTTGGTAGTAGGTCGGATCGGCATGATAACGATAAGGGATATGATTAGTTCTGTGGGTGTTATGAAGTAATGAGTTGTTACAGGTGTTTCTTAGCAATTCTCTTGGGATTTGGTGGCATGCGTAGCTTGGTTGAGTTAGAAGAATTCAGTCCTGACGGTTTGGTGTTGTACAAATGAGATTCGGAGAGTTCTTGAGGGTTTCTACCACGGTTAGAGATGTATATTTTCTACCGGCGTGAGGGCCATGTGATGTATAGTGATTTTGCTTCTAATGGGATCAATGGAAAGTTCTTGGCTAGTTGGGTACGTAGTTGTTTGTGACTAGGAATGGAGCATGAAGTTCTCATATTTATCATAGGATTGCATGGTGTATGCGGTATTTTGTGTATAGTGGAGATTGGCATATGTGGGGTCACGATTTAGTCCTGGAAGGAAGGTCAACACTGCAGTTTTAGATGATTAGGTGAAGGATACCACTAATCGGTGTGACTGGATGAGGGTATACATTCAAAAAGGGCAATGTGTTTGAGTAAGGGTGCTTCATTGGTGTTACAGTGCTCTTTACTTGGGTCACTGCTGATATTCAAGGTTGCTTGGTGTCATAGAAATATTTTAAGGGTATCCCTCATGGAATGATTGAGTATTAGAGGTGTTATATATTCGAGCGGTGGAAATGGGATCAGATATGGTGATTCGTGCGCTTCATGGACTTCGAGACTGAGAGCCCTCATAAACAGGTTATTTTGTGGTTATGGACTGTGAAGATGCAAGCAAATCTAGTTAGATGTTAGCATGTACCATGATTCAATCATTGTGAACTTTCGATGAGTTATCTATCTATTGTGGGTGACCAAAGTTGACTTAGGGTTCATTGGTAGGCCCAGTATGGGTGTGTGTTCTTCACCGGGTCAAAATTGTTGACTTCGAATTTCTGTTGTTGAGGGATGTACCATTCGATTGGCATTGAGTTTATTCGTGCTCTGGAGTGGTGTATGAGTTACCCTTCGGTGTTGTGAGGAGTTGTGATTGTTAGTTTTTTGCACATATGGTGTGGATCTATTTGGGATTCATAGTTAGATTTGAGTAAGGTAAGTAATTGGGTATTGCGGGATTGAGACGTATCGGTCATGTTCTTTCGGGTTTGTGTGGCATGGTATCGCACGATTTCCCGTGGTTATGGCAATGCACTTTGAGTACTTGATGTCAGATTGCGCATGGTTATCGATTTTGAGCAAGGTGGCTTGAAGTATTTCATGTGGACCATCGTTTGGATGGGATCAATCATTGTAGCGAATTATGTGGAGGTATGATCCTTGGTGTCAAATTCGTGTGTTTTTTATTTTACGATATGTGACAGGCTCTTAGCGTGGTGTGTTGATGGTAATTGTTTATGACAGGATAGTCCTCTCGTGTGAATCTTTTCTATGATTCGATTTCGTGGGATGTTGCTATTGAATGCACGAGTTGCACAGGTTATGACTTTGGATTGTATTGATGCGTCATGTCATCAGAGTGGTCGCGTTGGATGAGAAGAGGTCATTGGGCCTAGAATGAATACTACCAGAGTTGACTACAACATAGTTGGAAGGATGATATCGGAAGTTGGCTTAGAAATCGGCTATAATTCCTGTCGGAGAAAGGGGGATCTCCATGACTGACTGATCGGATGAATAGTTGCTAATTTCTACATGTTTCCTTCATCATCAGCACCTTATGAAAGTGTTAAAGCGAGGCTTTGCTTGATAAGAGGTTATTTACCGGTATTGGGTTGTTTCAGTCATGCGTGTTTCAGTGTTTCAATCATGCGGTATATTAGGTGATTACATCTGGGGTTACGTATATGGCTTGATTCAGCGTGTTCAGACTTATTCAGTTTATAGTTGTGGAATTTTGATCTTGTAAATTATTTCAGAAGTGAGAATTTGGTTCTAAGGTTTATGGGTCAGGATGGATTTTGAAATTTTAGATATGTTGTGCTATTGGACCTACATGGGATAGGGTGACGTGGTATCACCCCGGGTATGTGCATGGTAGGTTACACGACAATTTTGGTGGTGTTTGGAACAGCTCTAGGCACGTTCGAGGACGAACGTATGTTTAAGTGGGGGAGAATGTAACGATCCGGTCGATCGTTCCGTACAATTTGCATTGTTATTCTTGTTTCTAATCCAAATGAACAGCCCTACTTGACATAAGAAATCACTTTGCTGGGAGAATGACCAGGAGTCCATTTCCATTCTAATCGAGGCAACCCCGACAAAGCTAAAGTAATTGTCTTGGCGTGACAGTCCAAGATGGCATAATAAGGTGATAACCAATCCGTGCCCAATATAACATCAAAATCGACCAAGTTAAGAAGCAAAAGGTCTACACTAGTTTTAAGACCCTCAATGACTACTACGCACGAACAATACACACGATCTACCACAATATCATCCCCCACCGGCGTAGACACATAAACAGGAACACTCAAGGAATCACGGGGCACAACCAAATACGAGGAAAACTATGATGACACATAAGAATAAGTAGACCCCAAATCAAACAAAATTGAGGCATTTCTATTGCAAACTGAAATGATACCTGTAATAACAGCATCGGAGGACTCCACCTCAAGTCTAGCTGGGAATGCATACAGTCAGGTCTGGGCTCCACCACCCTGAACTATGTCTCTAGGAGGACCTCTGTTAGGCGAACCTCCACCTCAAGCGGGCTGTCCTCCACCCCTAGCGGCTTGACCTCCACCTCTAACAATTTGGCCATTACCTCCAGCTACTTGACCCATACCCCTGGCTAGCTGGGCAGGTGGTGCCGGAACTATAGCACGAGAACCCTGATACTAAAGCTGATTACCTGAATATTTCGGACAAGCTCTTCGAATATGCCCATATTCACCACAATCAAAGCATACCTCCTGATATGAAGGCTGACCCTGACGAACCGACTGGCCTCTATAATAACTCTGCAGAGGAGGTGCTCTGATAGGAGCTAATGGTGCGTTGTAGACTGGCTGAGCAGAAGGAGGCATATAAGAACCACGACCACCTGAAGTACCATGTGAAGCCTGAAGTCCTGAGTGAAATGGTCTGGAAGACTGGCCTCTGCTGAATGAAACCCCACCTCCAGATGAGGCACCACTGAATCCACCGGAATGGCGAGGTCTTTTGTCTGACCCCTAACCTCCCATCCCAAGAACCGTCTCAACCATCCTGGCCACATTAGCCGCATCCTTAAAATAAATCTCGGTCCCTGTCTCCTTGGCCATCTATAACCTGATGGGCTGAGCAAGGCCCTCAATAAATCGCATGACTCTCTCTCCCTCTGTGGGCAACAAAAGAATTGCATGTCTAGCCAAATCCACAAAACGGTTCTCATATTGGGTCACAGTCATGCTGCCCTGCTGAAGTCGCTCAAACTGGCAATGTTTCTCCTCTCTAGTAGTAACAGGCAAGAGCTTCTCCAGAAAGAGGTGCGAAAATTGATCCCAAGTCAAAGGAGGTAACCCAACTGGTCTAGTCAACAAGTAATCCCTCCACCATTTCTTGGCGGAACTAGTCATCTGAAAAGCAGTAAAATCGACCCCATTGGTCTCCAAAATGCCCATATTCCTTAGAACCTCATGACAACTATCCAAATATTCCTGAGGGTCCTCTGAAGTAGCCCCACTGAAATGAACAAGAAATAGCTTAATGAACCTGTCCAATCTTCACAAAGCATCGGTGAAAATAGCAGTCCCACCAACAAGTGGCGCTGCAGCAACTGGCTGAATTAACCCAATCGGATTAGCTGCTGGGGTCTGAACCTAAGGAGTATTCTGATCAGGAGTGTGAGTAACATGAGTCTGAATCCCTCCTCCAGCCTAAGATGCGGTCGCTGCCACGGGGAATGTGTCAGTCTGGACTACACTCTCCATAATGCCCACTAACCTGACCAAAGCATCATGAAGCACTGGGGTGCCAATAAACCCCTCTGGGACTTGAGCTGGTCCCGCTGGAACCCCTTCAATAATCTCAATTTGGGGCTCTGCAACTGGGGTTGCTGCCTGAGCAATGGCCTGGGTCCTGCCCCTGCCTCGTTCTCTGACATGGCCTCGGCCTCTGCCCCTAGTAGGAGCCGTTGTTGTTGCTAGAAAATCGGATTGTTGGTCAGCGGAAGAGGAAGCACATGGTCTCGCCATCTACGAGAGAATAGAAGAGTCCAATCAGTATTTGAGATAATAAGAATCGCACGATATAATAGAAATAAAAATGGAGTTTGTTCCTAACTTGATAGCCTCTGAGAAATAGGTACAGACGTCTCCGTACCGATCTCTTAGACTCTATTAAGCTTGTTCGTGAATTGTGAGACCTAAGCAACCTAGTGCTCTGATACCAACTTGTCACGACCCAAATTTCCAACCCTCAGGATCGTGATGGCGCCTAACACCACACTTGCTAGGCAAGCCAATGTTAGAACTTAATTAACCACTTTCTCTTAAAATTTTACTTAAACATAATAAGACAATTTAAAATAAAAAGGAAATCTAATACTTTCCAATAAATGCAATCAGGAATAATATTTGATAAGACAAAACGAACCACGAACTAATACTAACTATATAACTACCTAGGGTCCGGTGTCACAATTTACGAACTACTAAAGAATATTACAAGTATTTGGCTGAAAGAATATATCTCTGTTTTGAATGAAATAAAACAACAATCTAAATAATAAAGGGAAGACTCCAGGAATCTGCGGACGCCAGCAGATCTACCTCGTGTCTCCGTGTAAATGCTCAGCTACTACTCGAATACTCAGCTCTGGACGGAACCTGGATCTGCACAAGAAATGCAGAGTGTAGTATCATTACAACCGACCCTATGTACTGAGTAAGTGCCGAGCCTAACCTCGACGAAGTAGTGACGAGGCTACGGCAGGGCATTTACAATATAACCTGTGAACAATATATAATAAAGCAAGAAGGAAATTCTAAACTAAACAAGACAATAATCTGTAGTAATGAATAAAATAACTCAACCACCTTTTTAAGGTCTCAACTATAACCAATTCTAAGTTTCCAAATTCACTTTAAAATAACCGTAAGTGCATAATATGAAAAATAGTAAAGTAAAACAGTAAGTTTTCAAATCTTTGTGGTTAAAAATCAGTAAAACATAGTGTCCTCCCTTATTGCTCCTTGTTGCGGCGCGCAACCCGCTCCCACCTGTCCACCCTTATTGTTCCTCCCTATATATATCACCCTTATTTCTCCTGTTGCGACGTGCAACCCGCTCCCACCAGACATATCATATCACTTTATTTATCAAAATTCAGGTCAAATTCTTTCACAATATTTTTGTCTCAATAATTGTAAAGAGAAAGATGTACAACCCATAAACTTCATGTCACGACCCCAAATCCTAACAGGCCGTGATGGCGTCTATCGTGGAACTAGGCTAGCCAACCATCACATTGCTACGCTTTTGTTCAATTAAAATAGTTCACAATTAAATAATAAGCAAGCAACCATAGCATAAATAATATAAATAAGTCTTAGCGTCCCCTTAATATTCTAAACCACCTCCCAAGAACCGGAGTCAATAGTCATGAGCATCTACGAATAAATAAATCTAACTCTGCTAAAACTATAATGTATATCTCTAAATCAAATGCTAAAGCTAAACAAGGAAGGGAATTGGAGAAGCTGTGGACGCTGGACAACTACCTCGAAATCCCGTGAAATGCTGCTATCAACTGCGTCAACTACTGCTGCGAACTAGTACCTGGATCTGTGCACAGAGGCACAGGGAGTCTTTATGAGTACGCCAACTCAGTAGTAATGAAAATAAATCACAGTCTGAGTAATATAAACACACAGAACATGTACACAATTCCACAAACCAGTAAAACACCAAGTCACCACGTAGTATTCATCAAATAATGAGTTCGAAATCAGTTTTCAGAAAAACCTTCGAAACAAGTGCAATATCAGTATATCTCAGTAAAATTCTCAGTAAAACCAGTGTGAAAACGAAGTAAATGATAGTTTGAAAACTCAGTAAAAATCTTCATAAAACTGCCCCTCGGGCCAAAATCATTTATTGTTCAGGCATCCTCACAATCACTCTGCCCATCAGGCATCCTCACAATCACTCTGCCCATCAGGCATCCTCACAGTCACTCTTCATAAGCCCCGCGGGCATCACTCATTCGGTACCGGCGCTCACTGGGGGTGTGTTACAGACTCCGGAGGGGCTCCTACAGCCCAAGCGCAATAATAAGCCACAACATGGCATAATTCACACACAATATAGGCCCGCAGCCTCACTCATATCATATCATCCTCACAATATAGGCCAGCAGCCTCACTCAGTCAGACACTCTCAATTTGCCCCTCAGGCCAAAATATACCGGATTCTCGACCCAAAAACAATGTTTCATTTTCAAGAAGTAGTTCGAAATACTCTGAGTGTCAAAACAATTTCACAGAAAAGACTGAGTGAAAAATCATAACATATTAGTGAGGAAAATAGTAAACAGCCCCCAAGGGGTTAAAACAGATCGGCACTAGGCCCCAAACATGGCTTACAGCCCAAATCATATAAAAATATATCTATACTATTAAGTATAGGCTTAGAAATCAGTTTCGCAACTCAATAGTCTCCTAAATAGGAAAGATGTTTCCAAAGTTTCCACTTTTTTATCTCAAAACCCGTGAAAGGGTGCATAGTCTGGGGTTTCATACCCTCAGGACAGGATTTAAAGACATTACTTACCTCAAACCAGCCCGAAAACTATTCCGCAATGCGCTTGCCTCTCGAATCCACCTCCGAAGGCTCCAAATCTACCAAGTTCAGATTTTTATCATCAATATGGGCTTAAGGAACAATTTCCAATCGAAAGATATCAATTTTACTCAAAAATCCGAAACCGGGCAAAACTTGACCCCCGGGCCCGCGTCCCGAAACTCAGAAATTTTTACAGAAAAGTGTTCTTCATCTTCCCACGAGTCCGTACATATAAAGAACACCAAAATCGGAGTCCGTTTGACCCCTCAAATCGACCCTTGAAGGTCTCATAATCTCATGCCCCAAAATCCTATTTTTCTACTGTTTTTCATGAATTAAAGGCTGGGATTATGGTCTATAATCACCCATAATCGAGTTTTAATGACTAGAACACTTACCTCAATGAAGAACAAGGATTTCCCTCTTCAAAATCGCCCCCAAGAGCTCTTTTCCGTACAACAATGGTGTAAAAAGGGGTTTAAGTCGTGGAGGGTTTAATTTAAATATGCCCAGTGATTCCTTCACCGCGATCGCAGCCTTACCCCTGCGATCGCATAGTGTTACGTCCTAAGACTTCCGCGATCGCAGCCTTAAGCACGCGATCGCGCTTCACCCTCACACAACCTCACGCGATCGCGACCTCCTCCATGCGATCGCGAAGAACAAAAATCTGCCATTCCTCAGCTAACCCTACGTGATCGCGATCGCGATCAAGTCCACGCGATCGCACTGCTTAAGCCACTCACCCTACGCGATCGTGGACCATTCCTCGCGATCGCAGTGAACAAATTCCAGCTGCATAAACAC
>MDKH01013374.1:0-10266 GCA_005239495.1 Nicotiana undulata
ATATATATATATATATATATATATATATATATAGGTCTTGCTATAATGCTTACGATACCACCACAATGGAGGACATGTGTAGAAATTCATACCCAATTATATATATATATATATATAGGTCCTGCTATAACGCTTACGACACCACCACAATGGAGGAGATGTGTAGAAATTCATACCCAATTGCAGAGTTAACAAATCATTGAATCTCTCCTCTTTACTAGAATCATCACCTCATTATGAACCAGATAATGGTATTTGTTCTTTAATATACTTCACATAATCTCATTGCACTGATCCCTGATCCAATAATCTTGTCTCACCCAGTCTGAACCGTTCAGGCAACAAGTCACCCCAGACATGGATAATAGTCTCACATGATGCCACAATGCGCCAATAGGCCAAAACTCAAACGCGATACATAAAGAAAAGGACTCAGGAAGGGACTACTCAACTCACACAACTATTATGAACTTTCCTCAGAAAATAGGAAGCAAACCACACAAAATAGAATTTAGAAAACCGCACTCAACATCACACTGTTGCGGCGTGCAACCCGATCCAAATAACATACCCGTGGCGGCGTACCACCCGATCCACACATGAAATTCACATAAGGAAATACGTATCGAGCTAAGTTGCTCATTAACACTAAATACTGAGTATCGGTCACAAGCACGGTAAGTGCATAATACCATCCTGGAGAGACTGATAGAGCAATATGTTAAAAAACTCAAGCACAATTGAGGTGCGATATATGATCTCAATCTCAAGAGCCATCCTGCTCACATAACATCATCAATATGCGGAACCTCAACACATAAGATATTATCAAGCCGTTTCACAACTCACACGACACAACCTAATATTTCATGAAATGGAAGAAGATGGAACAACATCTACTGTCCTACTACCCCTCCCTGAGAAGCGCTATACTGAAATGAACACCTCCGACTCACATAAAGCCCATAATTCTATTTAAATACATTCATAAACCTCAAGTCGATTCTGCTCCTACTGAACTAGGCTGATAGCCTTACCTGGGTCCATAATAACCCACTTCTTCTCATAACACACAAGAACAATCATCATAGTCGGAGCAAACCCCCACATTCCGCAACCGGATGATCCAAGCGCCCTCCAGGCATAAATTCCCCAATAAGCAATATTACCACATTCTTTATACTTGGTCTAAACCTTCAATCAATTAAGTGACTACATGTCACCCTTATACAATCCTCCTGTGGAATACACTTCCACGACCTCATGCACTAGATAATAACCAATTGAACCCGTCCGTTCACTCCTTATGGACATCAACTAAATGCGCGACAATATCTTCCAATTCACCGCTATATTGCATCTTTCTTCAAGTCAAACAACCCCCTTTTTTTGTTGCATACAATCTCCCGCCGTAATAACCAATATTTCGATTTAAGCCCGTGGACCCAATCACCGTCCACTAAAATTCTCAAATCACTCCAAGCTTCTCCTCAAGGTGGGCAACTATCTTACCACAGAACTCATATGCTACGCTGCCACTCTCCCACTTTGGTCAAACTCACTCCTTTAAGCAATCTGCTCGACCTCCGGTTCTTGCACCTGGTCTTCTAGAAAGAGAACCACCGCCTGACACTTCTCACATGTCCTCCCTCACCTTTCCCTGCCCAGCTGCGACCTTAAATCAATATCCATGTCTGCAACACTCGAACCGATAGATCACTACCAACCTCAAACCTTTCCGAATATTTCCCTTCTCAAGCCATCAACATTAGAACTACCTATTCAATCCTGAACCATCGCACACCGCGATCTCTGACAACCGCTCCTTCAATACTATCACACTATACCCTTCCCCAAAGGCGAATTATAGAAGATCACAACACTGACGAACTTAACACATTCTATCCGATCAAGGATGACAATACCACATCACGGATGAAGATTCCACCTCACTTGAAAACACCAAGTCTTATCACTCTATCAATCCAAACTTGAACATCCATGGTCCAATTGCCTTTCTTCCATCAAAAATAAAATACTGAAATCTCGGAATCATGCTCTGAGTAGAACTCCTATCAAGTCATTCTCTGCCCTGACCTATGGGCAAGCCTCCTACCATCACCTCAATTACTGCACGATAACCATTCATGAGTATCATAACAACCTGAGCATAGCCTCCAAGCTCTCAGAAATACAACTACTGAGCTGAAACCACATAATATACTTCCGCAAAGCAACGACAATAGCCCCAACCATACGTGTATGGGGAAACATCATGCACCATATTTGTAGCACCATTACAATTCCTCAAATCCATGATTCATTACAAGCGCTTCGCGTCGCGTAAGATTGACTAGGAAGGAAACACAGGCATAAGCCTCAAAGGAATCAAATCGCACTATGGGGAATCAGGAAGGGGAGTGCTCCTAACAACCCTGTAGCCTCTCGAAGATAAGTATATACATCTCCGTAATGATCCGCAAAACTCTACTAGACTTGCTCATGACTCGTGAAACCTAAGGGAACCTAGTGCTCTAATACCACGTTGTCACGACCCAAAATCCATCAAGATCGTGATGGCGCCGGACACCATTGTCGGGCAAGCCAAAACTCAATAGTTAATTAAATTCCTATTTAGTATTTTGAAATCATTACTTTTCGTTTCATTATATAATAATCAATAAAATTTACTGAGTGAATAACGATGTTTTAACAATTCAATTAATAAATACCTCCCAAAGTCATCCCAGAACCCGGTGTCACAAGTGCATGAGCAATTTCTAAGAAAACCAAATGAAATACAATAACCGTCTGGAATACAAATGGGACAGTAAAGAAAGTACAACTCAATACTCCGAAGTAGATTCTGCTGGCTGCGGGTCATCTCGAGAGGTGCAGCTCACCTAAGTCTCCATATCATCCAAGCCACGACGCCAAGCGGGACCACTAGATATACATGTACCTGTGCAACAAAATGCACAACAAGTAGTATGAGTACGAAAACAACGTGTACCCAGTAAGTATACCGCCTAACCTCGAAAAGGTAGTGACGAGAGGTCGACTTTGACACTTCCTAGAGGTCAAATTAACATAATCAAGTGTGATGTCAAACATGGATGTTACTATCAACTAACATATAACAGCAGGAAAGGACAACTTGTTCCATAAATTATAAATCCCAGTTTCCGTCATCTCAGTTAGAAACTCATATCTTAAGGAAATTAAACAGTTCAAATCACAGATGGTATCCAACAAATATCATGCGCAGGAAATGCCGAGGGTCGAGCGGCCCGAACCAACATAAATGTAAACTGTGCACTGCCGAAGGGTCGAACGACGTGAACCAAAGATGCATCTATTAACCTGCCGTGGCGTACGACCCACTCCCATGAGAGTAGTGGAAGAAATCACCCCGCTCGCGGAATATAAATTGCAAAGCGGTCACACATAAGCATACACATTCAAACAGTCCACCCCGACTACATCGGAAAAATAATTACCCAAGAAAATTACAAATTTCTCTTTTAATGGCCACAAAGACAATATTTAAATCCTTTCTAGAAATTCATTTGCCAATTTCGATAAGGTTTAATCATTTTTTTTTAATTTCATCAGTAAGATTACAAGTACGGCAAATAAAACATGCTTTTGGGTATTAGACTACCCAGGCATAAGCATAATAGTAGCTACACACGGACTACCGTCACCTCGTGCGTACATAGCCCCCCACAAATAGTAACACATATTTAATTATTTCACCTATGGGGACAATCCCCTCTTGCAAGGTTAGAAAGGAGACTTACCTCGCTTCGAAGATTCATAACCGGCTTCCAAGCCCTTCCGATGACTCAAATTGATGCACAACGCCCCAAAACTTATGGAATATGCCGAAAATGCCACTCCAAAATTTCTCCAAAATCGCCTTCCATGGAAGAAATGAAGTGCAAATAAGCCAAGACCTCGGTTTTAAAATACACACTGCCCACCCTGCTTTTTCGCACCTGCGGTCAACCAGCTGCATCTGCGGTCTCGCAGGTGCGACCTAAACGTTGCACCTGCGCCTTCGCAGGTGCAGACATGACCTCGCACCTGCGCTCGTGCCCGCTCATGCGACTCCCTGGCCTCTTATGCGGCTACGCACCTGCGGCAAAACCCCGTCGGTGCGGTCACACCAGATGACAACATCCTCTGTTTTTCTCAACTCCAAATTCGATCCGTTAACCACCCGGAATTCACCCGGGGCCCCCGAAACCCCGTCTTATCACGCCAACCTGTTCCAAAACATAATTCGGACCTGATCGAGGCCTCAAATCACATTACATAACATCGAAAAAATGGATCGCAACTCAATTAAATCTTTATGAACTTTGAAATTTCCAACTTGATGTCGAAACCTATCAAATCACGTCCGATTGACCCCAAATTTTGCACACAAGTCACATTCAACATTACGAACCTACTCCAACTTTCGGAATCAGAATCCGACCCCGATAACAAAATTTTCATTTCCGATCAAACTTCTCAAAAACCTTCAACTTTCTAACTTTAGCCAAATGACTCCAAAATGACCTACGGATCTCCGAATTTACTTCCGATCGCGCTCCCAACACCAGAATCACCATACGGAGCTATTCCAGACTCAAAATCCCAAACATTCATCAATAACACCGAGATTCCCTTCAACTCAGACTTACAAAATTCTTCTAAAATGCTAACTTCCACAATATGTGCCGAAACGCTCCCGGGTCATCCAAAACCAAAAATGCCCAAGTCTGAAATCATCATACGAACCTGCTGGAACCTTCAAATCCTGATTCTGAGGTCGTTTACTCAAAAATCCAATCTTAGACAATTCTTCCAACTTAAGGCTTCCGAAATGAGAATTTTCTTTCCAAGTTGACTCCGAACTTCCCGAAATTCAATCACCTCACCTACTAGTCATAATGCCTGAAATGAAGCTGCTCACGACCTCAAGCTGCCGAACGACGAGCTAGAGCTCAAAACGACCGGTCGGGTCGTTACAACTATGAGTACAACCGACTCAGTAGTGACATAAATAACTATGGAACTGAACATTAGTGACGAGCTAAGTAAAACAATCCAATTATTTATTTTCACAATTTAAAAAAATAACAGGAATAAACAGGTAAATTCCTTAACTCAGTAAATTCCACAAAGAAAATTAACAGATAAATGCAGCAACAACAAAAGTAAATGCAACCTCACAGCAATGTCACTCCATCACTCAACACTCACACTCAACACTCAACACTCAACACTCAATGCACTCAACAATCTGTGCTCACTAAGGGTGTGAACATACTCCGGAGGGGCTCCCAAAGCCCAAGCGCTAAGCACGGACAACTCACGTGCCATAATATCAATACCTGGACCCGCACGGTCAGCTCACGTGCTACGCGGACAACTCACACGCTATGGTATTAATATCCTCACAACCAGGCTCTCGACCTTACACAATCATGTACCTCAAGATACCTGGACACGCACAGTCAGCTCACGTGCTACACATATAGCTCACACGCTATGGTATTAATATCCTCACATCCAGGCCCTCGACCTTACACAATCATGTACCTCACTAGCCTTACCATCATCAACAAATAAGGTGACACAACCCACATAAAGTATCACAGCATATTAGAAAATAATAGAGACTGGCGTAAACATGTACAATAATTTCTATGAATGAGTATAAATAATGAGCTCATGAATAAAGTCTAAGCATGATCTCTAACATGAAGGCAAACAAGTTCAACAACAAGCAACTACATAAACACAAATGATGTCTATGAGGCCTCACGCGACAGACCAAGTCTCCATCCCTCGAGGTATACACCCATACGCCCGTCACCTAGTGTGGGTATCACCTCCAAACAGTCACACGACATCCAATTCTCCGGGTTTATACCCTCAAAGCCAGAGTTAAAACTGCTACTTACCTCAACAACTTAAAATCCTACTTTGGGATGCCCTCGTCTCTGGACTCGATTTCCAAAAGCTCAGAATCTAACCAAAACCCGAATACTACTATCAACACAGGCTAAGGAATCGAATTCTGCAATAAAAACTACATAAATAGGCCAAAAATCCAAAATTGGCTAAAACTCACCTCCCCGTCCCACGCCTAGAAATCAGTCAAAAATAGCAAAATAATAAACCTCGTCCTCTCCCGAGTCTAACCATATAAAATTTATCATAATCGGACTCCGTTTGGTCCCTCAAATCCCTACCTAAAACTCTCCAAAACTCAAGCTCTAACTCCCTCAATTTCACTTTGAAATCATCAATCAAATCCCAAAAACGAAGATGGATTCGTGAAATATAACCAAAAACGAGTTGAGAACACTTACCTCAATCCCTATAGTGAAAATCGCCTTTAAAATCGCCCAAATCCTAGCTCCCCAACTCAAAATATGACTAAATGAACAAACTCTAGTTTTATATATTTTTCTGCCAGCTATTATGCCTCGTTTCTCATTCCAAACGATCCCGAAACTCGCTTTTTATGCCTCCAATGGATTCCTTGTGAAATTCTAGTCAAGTTAGGATTTTGAATCACTCAATTCGACCTTATAATGAATGAGATATGTAGGTTTTAATATTTGCAATGCAGATTTTTAAATACGCCGTCAGTGGCATCTTCGTAATTAATCCGAAAAAAAATCTGGCAACCCAATATGTAGTTAAATGGCCATAAATTTCTCAACGACGTCCAAATTCGACGACTCTTTTTGGTATGACTACATAATTGTGATACGGATATAATGCTTCAATCAAAACAGAAATCGAAGCTTGTTTTCTTAATGTGGTACCATTTATGCTTGAAGAAACGACGTCGAAACCTAAGAAAAAAGAGCGCAACACAACTCAAACTTATTCGAAACTCACCGAGGCCCTCGAGACCTCAACCAATAATTCCAACAATTCATATATTATTATCCGGACTTATTCGAACCTCCGAAACACCCAAAGAAACACCAAAACACTAAATCAACCTACGATTCAAGCCTAAGAACTTCTAAACTTCCAAAATTCGCCAACGGTGCCGAAACCTATCGAACCACGTCCGAATGACCTCAAAACACTTTTGCACACACATCACAAATGACACTACGAACATACTCCAACTTCCGAAATTCCATTCCGATCTCGATACCTAATTTTTCACTGCCGACCAAAATCGCCAAATTTCTAACTTTTACCAATTCAAGCCTAATTCTACCATGGACTTCCAAATTACATTCCGGAAAAACTCCTAAGTCTTAAATCACCCAAAGAATCTAATCGAATCATAAAAATCCAAATCGAAATTCGTTTACTCATAAGTCAACTTCCGGTTGACTTTTCTAACTTAGCTTTCTAACTAAGAGACTAATGTTTTATTTCATTCCAAAACTATTCCGAACCCAAACCTACCAACTCGATACAACTAAACACAGCTAAACAATACACAAAGAAGCAGAAACGAGGTAAACATGGCTATAATTCTCAGAGCGAACGACCGGGTCGTTACAATTATGTAAGGGGTCGTTTTAGGGTGTATAAGAATAATGCGGAATAAGTTGTATTAGTAATGCATGGGTTAGTAATGCAAGCATTAATTATGCAAATATTATTTCTTATCTACTATTTGGTGTGGCGTATTAAAATTATAATGCATTGCATAATTTTTAAGAAAAATAGTTGCTTACAAAAATACCCTCCATATTCTCTAGCTTTAAGGGACTTTAAGGAGAATTTTGTCTTTAATCATGTTAATGCATGTATTAAAGCCTTGGTATTACTAATGCCATGGTTTTTTATACATTACTTATGCATAGGATAATGCCAAGTATGATGTATAACTAATACAAGTATTAGTTATTCATAAGTCGAATAAATATACCAAACAAGGTATTAGTAATGCATAGAGCTAATGCTTGCATTACTTTTCCTAATACTTCCTACCAAACGACAAAGTTGTATATTCTCACAGGATTCTGCATGATACAAGTTGTATATAAATTGTATGTGGTTAAATATATAATAGAATAATCAAGCTAAAGCGGGTAGGTTTTACCCTAATTTTGTGTCTATACAATAAAAATTCCTAAATTTTATAGCGAAAAAATCACAATTTTATCATTAAGACGACCCTTAAAACAATTTATCCTAATTTTATGAAATTACTATACGTATTTGCTTTTCTTCTATAGAAAAAAGTATGTAAAAAGAAATTTTTTTGAAATAAAATAATCATGTTATAAATAATTATCTAATGGTGGATGTCCATAACTCATAAAAGAGTAATATCCACTACTCTTCTTCATTATCTCCATTAACCTCCCACTACTTCTTACCATTATGGTTGTAACTCCCATACCTCCATAACCTCCCCATGATCTTCCTCCTTGATCTCAAATGTTTAATGTCATGTTTATGATATTCTTTTGTATACCTCTATGTAATACTATAAATAGAGGATGAGAAGTGATATTGTACACACTTGAATACTTGAAAGAAATAGAATCTCTCTTCTCTTTCTCTCTATATCTCTTATCTATTTTCTTATTTTATGTTATTACTTTGTGCTTCAGTTTCTTAATACGTTATCAGCACGAATTGCTATATTCTTATTATATTTTTTATAAGAGATGAAAGCGTTTCTTGGGAGCTACGACCTTGAATCAATTTGGTTGAACTTGTGAAAATCTGGGCATTTCATTGCCATATCAATGTTTTGTTTGCTTCTGTTATACATGGAGTATTATTTTTCAGTTGCCGTGAATTCTGTAATTAACTTACGTTAATATTTAAGACTTGATTTAATTTGTGTTACTTAACAATTTAGTTTCATTTGTGCAGATGTATACATAGGGAGTACCTACTTTAGAGTGACAAACAAGAGCATATTATGATACCTTGACATCATCTCCCATATGCACTGCTCCGACAGTTTGCAAGCCAAGATTATGGAACTGTTAACTATTGAGAAGGTTTCTAATTAATCTTAAAAAAATAATAAGAATTTAAATTTATGTTGTGGTCAAAATAATTTTTGTATAACTAAGATAGTTTTATCCCCTTTATATTTGATCATATGGTTGTTCGTGAAAAAATAACTTGCTTCTATTTTGGTAGCGAAAATATATGTTACGCTAATTAAAATTTAGCTTTAGACACGTGAAAAATGATAATAGTTATATCATGGTCCATACTAACTAATTAGAAGCACATATCATCAATCTAAATTGAGATATCTATTTTTATCGGGTATTATCTCCTTCTTAAAAGAGTAAGTTAATTTATTTCCAATCTAGATATGAATGGTTTCTATTTTGCAAGAATAGTGAGATGACTTGCTGAATATTTTTAGTTCTTTTTAGTTCTGTTTAAAATTACTAGTCATATACATATGTCATTTGGTTCCCATGACTTTTTATTTGCACGAAGCACTATGTGTTGATTACAATAGTTTTTACTATTTTTCATATTGTGTGAACAAATAATTTAAAAATTATTAATTTGAAAAAGTTTATATCTTGCTAGTCTATTGGGACATCTTTTGTGTAAATACAGAATATGCTAGCAACATTGAATAACCTTGCTTGTTTTTTGGTGTAAAATATATCTCATTACACTTTGGATTAATTTATGGTTACTGAAATGGTAGTGCATGATATATAATACTATATCTAAATAATATATTTTGATAAGTTTACATATAGTATATTAATACATGAGTATTTACTGGGCCAAAATTATCATTGATAATATTTTTGTAACGACCCAGCCGGTCGTTTTGTGTGTTGCGACTCCGTTCCCGTAAATTACTCTTTCCATAGCGGCTACTCGTGCCTTATGATTTGTGGGGGGTAGGTAGTTCGAGATTCAGAAGTGATTTGGCCAGTTCAGGAACACTTGGTTCCTGAAGGCTAGCCTATTTGGCTAATTTTGGTTCCGAGCAGCATTTTGAGAAAACGACCTCGGAATCGAGTGCTGATAGATCCAGCAGCTCAAGATGATGATTTTGGACTTGAGCGTATGTTCGCCTCGGGTTTCTGATGACCCGGGAGTATTTCGGCACCTGAATTGGAATTAAGGATTTCATAAGATTTAGAATTCGGCCTGGAATTGGACCTCATGATATCATGGTCCGAATGGAATTTCGGAGCAGGCAATAGTTCCGTATAGTCATTTATCACTTGTCCGCAAAATTTGGGGTCATTCCGAGCAGTGTAGACCCGTTCGGCGTATTGGTGAGCC